>JASANE010009453.1:0-96884 GCA_030248225.1 Trileptium ribeirensis | reverse complement strand
GCCGTCTAATAACAAACAAAGGCTCGTATTGACCATGATCACCAATAAAGTTGGAACGCCTACTTCGCTGGAAATTCATATAAATATTCGATGCCTGGCCAACAACGGTATCTCCCATCGTAGTTGCTGTAATCATTGGCGCCATTACATATGGAATAGTACTTGAGCCGGACGCAACCGTAGGCAATGTCCCCAGTCCAAGCACAAGATTAGAGATAGTTTGTGCTGTTGAGACGATAGAAGGTTCCATTGGCGTTTGTAAAGCTGGCGAATAAGTAGCCGGTGCACAGAGTGGCATTATCCAATCCGAAGTTGTAGTGAGGCCCGTTGTTGCCGTCGACTGTGTCCAAGTATGCGCAGGTGGTGGAACCGTAAACGCCAAAGTAGTACCCAATGGTCCCACTATCGAAGGCACTAGTGTAGTAACATCAGCTGAAGGTAACGACGGTTGTTCCACTGATATCGTTAGAGGTTCCCAAATCGGATTCGATTGTTCGGATTGGCTGCTAGTTGTTATCGCCGTTCCCGTAACCGCGACAGCGTGGCCGGATGCGGAGCTAGTCGCCGGTTCCAAATACGTTTGATATTCAGCAGACAACGTCTCTGTTTCAAACCACCGATCAATGTAAGCTGGTGAATTCATTGCACTGACAAACGTCGGTGTCGTATGTTTTGCCGAAATGATGTGGCCCATCTGTTGTGGTGGCGGCACCATTTGAGGTATTGGCTGACTTTGAGTAACCTCAGCTTCTGTAATCTGCTCAGTAATACGTACTGCCGCAATAGCGTCTTGTAATTGTTCAGCCCCAACAATCGTAGTTCCATTTGTATCAGCCAATGGCGACTGAACGGTCACATTGCTTGACTGCACTGTCGCTGAGGACACAACCGTCAACGTGGGAGTAACTGACGGCTCCGACAAAGTTGGTTGGGTTGCCGCAGATGTACTTTCCTCGACCGACTCTTCCTGCCCTATCACCTCGTCCACAATCTCCACATCGGGACTAGATTCCTCCGAGAAGGTTTGCTGTTGCGCCCGTTGCTGTACCCGTTCCCGTTGTTCTTCTACATGATAGGCATAATCCGATAAAATTGTCGGTACCACGCCAAAACGTCGTCGCTGATCTTCGATTACTCCGTATCGCAGCGATGCATTAATGACCTTGCTTTTTTCCTTCGTTAAACGAAGACCGTGCAAGTTGTAATCAGGTCGTGGCAACTCCCAAGCATTCCGATATTTAGCAGCTACGCGCTTCAACACACTTTGTGCTGAACTCATCAACGCCTGAATACATATATTTGATGACCAGTTCATCTGGATCACGGACATAAATCATCGGATAGGATTGATGAAAATGAAAATCCTTGCAGGTCCGCTGACACAGCTCGAAAAACTTGGGCATAAAACCTGCTTCCACATCTGGATACTGTTTCGCTTTCTGAAAACTGAATTCGATTTGTGGCATTGTCAAATAATCCATCGGCAAAAACGTCCATATCAAATCTTTCATCCATTCCTGCACATCTTCAACCGTTCTTATTCCCCCATCCATAGTTGAACGTTCTTCGGCTGCCATGACCGCCAAATCAGGTATTAAGGCATCCATTGCAGCATATATTATGAATTCACGATACGATACTCGTTTTCGTGGAGCCATCTGCCGGTATTCCTTAACTTTCTTTTTATATTCCTTAGGTGGTGGCGGAAAATAGTCGTAGATAGTTTCGCCAAACGATCGCATTGCTATTTCTCCCCACGGTGTCATCGCGGGTCGTTCCTGGTACAATGTTTGTCGAAACTGTTCATCCAGACGATTGCTTTTCGGCGCATACTGCTCATGTTCGTACTCCATCTTCAAAGCTTGAAGATCGAGCCAGTGATCTGCTCTAAGTGGTGGTTTTCCACGCAATACTTCGAGACGTGACAAATAATGCCGATCGCAATGGCCAGCCCACGTAATAATATACAAGGTTTCGTCTTCCAGGAACTGGCGCAAAGAGTCCGATATGGTAAGATAAAAGGCAATCAAGTCGATGAAGACAACTAAACCTTCCATCGTAGCCAGCTGGATCGTCGCAGCAAAACCTTGCTTTACTCCGAGCCGGGTCATATTTCGTACGTTAAACCAAGACTTGGATAAAAACGGTGCCACACGTCCGTAGCGCGAACGTCGGGGATAACGTGTTGCCAAAGTTACTCCGATACCGAGATCATCCTGGCTTAGCAAATCCCGCGCGTTTTCATCCTTCAACCACTGTGGTATTTGAAACGCTTCACTGTCTAGACCGAATATATTCCAGCTAGATTCCCTCAGCAATGCCAATGCCATGTCCAACTGAGGTTGGGTCCGGACACAGATAACCATCCGTGCCAAACCAAGTCGACGATAGAACAATCGAGCGTACGTAATAATCTCGATTTGGTTTTTGGTGCGCTCTTTGATGGTCGTATCCACCAACTCCGCCGATCTAGAATAAATATACATCTATGATTATACAAATTACAGCGTCTCATCCGCCATGAAACATAGCAAATAAAAATATTACTTCAAACGAACATTTCAAGTTCAGTTTACATATAATATTGCTAATTTAATACCTAAATTTGAAACAGCTACAATCAAAAGTATAGCGCTCTGACAAATTTCGTCTAAGGGTCCATTTCATAATGTTGAGGGATTCTTAAATCAAATGATCAGTATTTGTAATATAAAATGTTCCTATTAAATCACCCGTATTGAAAATTGAGAAGTGATATCAATAATTACAAAATTTGTCATTCTGCATGACTTTACACTTGTTATAATACCATGTCTCATATAATTTGGCTCGAAATCCAAATATGTCATACCATAACTCCATTATAACAACTGCTTTGGCCACAATCATAGCAACTTTAAATCCTGAATTTCACTAAACAAAAATTTACCAAATACCATTTAGCAAAATTTTAAAAATTATTAGAATATCTATTACGAATAAACGCGAAAATTATATCAGCAAAGTTGCTACAACTGTGTTCCCACACTACACTCAGCACAAAACCATTGTTCAGATACCGTTGGTAATTTATTAAGCCCTACACAATCTAAATGAAACCAATGAGGTTCGGAATGAGCCCCATCGCAAGCTACCCATTCATTTAGACGCCGTGGTTTATTTTTACCAGGTACTTTAGGTGCATTAACTTGATGACAAACCCTACAAAGATCTCTAATTTTAGGGTTGGTAGGCATTTTACCCCGTAAATAGCTTAAGTATTGTTCTATATTACCCAGGTATAATTTCACCATATCCTTGTGGACTAGTAAATCCCGACCCCGTGGTTGATTAATTTCCCGAATTTCTAGATTATGACCATCCACCCGTTGTACCCTATACAAAGTACGGAATAGAGGTTCCAACTTTGGATGAAATCCCCGACCACGAGCAGTCTTTTCCAACAAGAATACTAAGCTGCCCTCGACAATGTCCGCTCGATTTGCCGAAACACGTCGATCATATTGTTTACAGTATTGTTCCTGAGTCCGTTGTAATTGATCTTTACATTCGGTCCATATTACTTGTAGTTCAGTGTACAGATCCTGTACATATTTTTGTACCGAATCCGAATGTACTTGTAGTCGCCGTGGTTCCTCCGCGAGATCCATGTCGCGTCCATAGTTCATACGATAAGGCGTTTCACCAGTAGCTGCGTTGGGTGTAATACGATACGCCATGCAGACAAGTGGTATATATTCATCCCAACAATCCGGATTCTCGTCGGCAATTTTACGTAAGACACGAATAAGCGTTTGATTCCAGCGTTCTACCAATCCATTGGATTGATGATGATCTGCTACGACAAAATTGAGTTTCACTCCACGAGAACTCAAAGCTTTTTGATGTGTCTCTGCCATAAATCCAGCACCCCGGTCAACGATGACAGTTTTCGGATGACCATGTCGACTAGAGACACCTTGAATAAATGTAGCCACAATTGATTTTGCCGTCGTATCTGGTACCGGAAACGCTTCTGGCCATTTCGTCAGATAGTCTATCCATGAAATAATATATTTATTGCCGTTTTCCGTAGCAGGTAATGGACCGACGATATCTACACCTACTGTTTCCCAAGGTGCATACGGTATAGCAATAGGATGTAACGGAACTTTACGACTTCCACCTGGGTTGAAGCGATTGCAAACAATACAATCTCGTATAAACAAATGCAAATCCGCTGCCATGGTTTGCCAATAATAACATTTCGCAAGTAATGGATAAGTTCGCTCCCAAGCGAGATGACCGGCAAAGTCCTCATGGTATCTTTGCAGTAATTCCTGTCGAAAGACGTTTGGTACAACCAACTGGGTGAATGCTACAGCACGTCGCTGATGCCGATAGCGCCAGTGTAGATGGAACAATAACTGATCGCGTAAAAAGAAATCGCCCTGGTTCCGGCATAGCCATCGATAACGTTCATTCGATAGCCCTGCTACTTCACCGTTGGCTAGCTTGAAAGCCCGAATTTCCTCAATCTCCGGATCCAATTGCTGTTCCCGAAGGATTTGTGCTTGCGGCCACGGCCATTCTTGGTCGATAATATTATGACGCAAGTTTACCATATCATGTTGAATCGGACCGCGATTTCTTGCTGGTTGATCCTTTTGATCGGCAGCTTCAACATCCACTGCGTACGCTACCGCATCGTCTCGTTCATAAGCTGCAGACGAGTAAGCTTTCTCGATATCTTCCTTTGAAATTTGAAGCAGAGGCGGGCGACTCATACCATCGGCATTCGTTAACTTAAGCCCTGGCATGTACTTCACCTCAAATGAATATTCTTGCAATTTAATGGTCCATCTAAAGGGTCTACCGGTAAGCCCATCCAAATTCCGACGGCCGTTCAGTATATACGTTAAACATTGATGGTCAGTATACACTGTAACGTAATTACCTATGAAATATGGTCGATATTCCTTAAATGCACGAACTATAGCTAAACATTCCTTCTCAGGTATGCTATAGTGCATTTGAGCAGGTGAAAATTTCTGCCCTCCATAAGCAATTACACGAAGTCGACCATTTTCATCTTCCTGTTCTAATACATTGCCGACACCGTAATCACTAGCGTCCGTAAACAAAACAAAAGGTTTTGTATAATCCGGATAGGCTAAAATTGGCGTCGTAGTGAGCGCTTCCTTCAGCTGCTCAAAAGCTGCATCACATGCTTCCGTCCATCCTGACGAAAACTTGACTCCTCTAGGACGCTCCTTCGTAGTTTCATACAGCGGTGCCGCAACAGTAGCGTAGTTAGGTACAAACCGTCGATAGTAATTGGTAAGACCAAGGAAACTACGTACTTCTTTCACACTAGTAGGCTTAGAGCATTTTTGCACCTTTTCGATCTTACTAGGATCTGTACTTATTCCATCACGTGAAACAACGTGTCCAAGGAATTGTACCTTTTCCTGCGCAAAATGACACTTTTTCCCTTTGACTTTAAGACCGGTATCACGTAATCGTTGCCAAACTTGATGTAAATCAAATAAATGCTGCCAAAAATTTGCTGAAAATACAATTATATCGTCGATAAAGCACAGACAACTGATTCCCAGCAATCCCAGCAACACAGTCTGCATAGTTCGCTGAAACGTAGCAGGTGCGTTGGTTAACCCAAACGGCATACGATCCCATTCGTATAACCCTTCGTGGGTGACAAAAGCCGTTTTAGGTTTACTTTCTTCATCCATACGAATCTGCCAATAGCCCGATTGTAAATCCATGGTGGAGAAATAACGTGTTCCCCGAAGTGATTCCAATTGTTCATTGGTACGTGGCAATGGAAACGCATCTTTCACCGTTAAAGCATTTACCTTACGATAGTCAATACAAAATCGTAACGTACCATCCTTCTTGTGCACCATCACTACTGGACTAGCCCATGGACTATTTGATGGTTGTATCGCTCCAGTAGCTTTCATTTGCCCAATTTGTCGCTCAATTTCCTGTCGCATTGCGTGCGGCGCGGGATACGCTTTTTGCCTAATAGGTGGCGCAGAACCCGTGTTGATTGTATGCAGCGCAACACTACAATCGCCGAGTTCCTCATTTGACTTAGCAAAGATATCGCGATGGTCATCCATGAGCAGTTGTAGATAACGTTTTTCCATATCATCCAATACTGATGACGATAAATCAACACCAGGTATTGGTTCCAGTTGATCTTTATGGTTATTTTGAGCTTCGAGGTATTGCTGTAACTGCTCCGGGTTCATCCAATGCCGCTGCATTGGCTCAGGCACCGAGCCCAACACAATGTCATTAGTTTGTACCTGACCGATTTCCTCTATCTCCTCATCTGGTGGATAAATATTACAGTTGGCTATAGGCTCGATCCTAACGCAAATGAGTCCTTTTGGAACGATTAAGGTTGAATTAGTGGTATTGACGATAGGCACCCAGAGTTGACCACTAGATTGGACAACTCCCACAGATCTCGCGACCAGCACCATTTGGAAAATGGCCGCGCCATCCTCTGTCGCTTCCATTACAACCTGGGTGCCAGACGGAAAACCTGTGGATCCGCCTGTATTTCCAATACTGACGCTGTTCGTTCATCAACCTCTTGTTGCGTTGTAGTAAATCCACAATTCCGGTTCACCTTTTGGTAATCGGCAGCCCTGAAATTCCACGTAAATACCTCCATTGGTATACCCGCAATAGAGACATCGGGTCCCGGATAAGCGATTATAACTTGGTATTGTTCGAAGAATTGATGGCCCAAAATAACTGGATATTTCAGTTCCTTGACTACATAAAAAGGATGAAATTCCACCGTAGTCAAACCAACATTGACCGGTATTCGTGCAATTCCCATGCATGATAGTTCGCTTCCATTAATTGCCCGAAGTCACTTTGCACCACTAACACATGGCCAAGCATTCCAAGACGTTTCGTATAAGTCTGCATTAACTAAACTAACGTCTGCGCCGGTATCAACAAATGCCCGAGCAATAACGCCATCCAACACTACATCGATAAAGACTCGTCCAGTTTGCCATCGCTCTTCCAGCGGCTGCGCAATAACGATCCGATGATCATCGCTGGATTCCAACGAATTCGCTTTGTGATTATTCCCAACATGGAAAATATCAGCTTCGATAAGACCGAAATCCCAAACCACTTCGTCATCGGTGTTTGTTCCCGTAGATTCCACATTTGTTTCCTCGTCTATGTCTACCGCATCCATCCACTCTGCGATTTCCGCTACATGTGGAACAGATCGGTCTGTCGAAACTCCAGTTCGATTTGGATCCGTAACCTGCCCTGCCGTTGTTGTCGGTAACGAAGGACAATTAGTCGAAATATGACCAAAACCAGTACAGGCGAAACACCGTCGTCGCGTATTTACCAAGGGATTAACGCGCAAATTGGTTCCCGTACTCAACAGAGTACCGCCTCCAATGCGTTGTGGTCGTCGTATTCCTTCTGAAGCAACATTACCATTACGTTCACTAATCCACTGTCTCCGTGCAGTTGTACTCTCCGATACCGCATTAGCCCTCGGTGTTGTTTGCAATTTCATCTGCTCCAAGAATTGTTTCATCATTTGTTGCAATTCCGTCGTAGATGATTCATGATTCGCAGCCGCAGTGCTCTTCACCTTCGTTTCGTTCACAGTTGTTGACTGGGTAGTGACCGGAAACGTCGATACGCCTGTCGAACGAACTGGAGCCGCAGTAGCACGAGGCACAAATCCACTACGCGTGACCGTCTGTGCTACCGCTACTTGTGGATCCTCATTGTCGCTATCCTGCGAATCGGCAGCCATTTCCATTTCAGCTGCGGAAACATCCTTCATCCTAACCGTTTTTCGCAAAATTCCCGGTCGAACATTTCCATCCGTTCCCTCCTCACGGGAATGCGTATCACAACGTCGTAGGAAATCATAGCGTTCCACTGCAATTCGAGCAGCTTCCTCCACATCATGTCGATCTCCACATCGAGTTTGTATATCTGCTCCAATCCCATGACGTAAGCCTTTAAGGAACGTGAAGAAACATTCCGAATAATTGTGCTGTTGCTCAATCAGACTGAACTTTCGTAACCATGTAGCTTGCAATCTTGCTTTAAACGCCATAATAGTTTCACTCCGACCTTGCACCATACTGGCTTTGAAATCGTTCAGCCGATCACCAAAGGATTTCAGAAGATCATAATGACGAAGAAATCCGCGTACATAATCCTCATAATAAGCTGGTTCCGGCAGCGTCGACTCAACTGCTCGAAGAACGTATCTGGCTGATTCCCCAGCCATTGCTAAGGTAAATAACGTTACCTTATGCGTATCCAACCGCACATGGAAGCTACGCAACGTTCGCTCAAAACCTTCTAACCAGCCAGGAAAATCATCGCCTTTGAACTTTTCCCATGGATGTCGAAGCACATAAGCCGGTATTTCTGGCATACCAGAAAATGTCGACCAAGCCGAAGCTCGACCAGTGGCATTCGCATTGGTTCCATTGTGCAGTTGCGTTCGTAATTGTTCTTGTGCAGCAGGTTCTCGCACTGATAAAATGCCAGGCGCATTCGCGGTAGACATTTTTTGTTCCGTTGGGTTGGCCCGCGAAAGTGCTGGACCTCGCCGCCGTCGATCATCCTCCTCCTGCATAGTAGTACGCAAGATATCCAATTCAGTAGGTTTAGTGTCCGGAACTGGTCGCCGAGTTTCTTGTTGAATTTCGCCAACCCAATCCCGATAGCGAGATTGCGTGTGTTCCCACACCGGTTCCTTCACTATCGCTTCACTTCGTACCGGTAATCGAAAACGTTCACCAACATATGTAGAACAAGTGGGGTTCGCTTGAATTGTAGTCGGAAGACCACCACAAACAGCATTTTCCAACGCTTGATACAATACATTCTCAGCCTCACGAACCTCAAACTCATCGGCAGAAGAGTGCCGACTAATGACGCTGCGGTAGTGTTCGATCTCCTGGGCCAACGACTGCATACGCCGTTCCGCAGTATCAACACCTTGACTTATTCGCTTCACCCGAGTACTGTTTTCACCTGGCTCCCTAGAAACAGACTCTACGCGACTGCGAGATCGCTCAATTGCGATGCGATCTTCAGGTCCAAACACATCAAGTCCACGCTGAGGTTCATCCCGACCCAATGGATAAGGAGGTGGAATATAGGGTGTTGGTCTCGCTGCACCCACTGTTCTTCCATATTCCGACTGCTCAGAAACTACAGGTTGTCTACGCCGACCTCCATTATCACTAGTATCAGTACTACTTTGTTTTGCTCCCCGCCATTTATCTGCCATTTTCCGACAATGGTCCTGAGCTCGCGTTATCTCATCATCCAGGTCTGCGAAATAACGTCGTCGTCTTGTAGTTGAAGACAATTCCGACGGAATATCCCTTTCGACAGCTGGGTTCGCAGCTATTACCGTTACATCTGGTTCAAGCGGAGGAGGTTGCCGCCATCCATCTGGACGCCAGCCCGTAGAAGCTGTAACTCTGGGTCGTCGTGGTATCCGAGAGGTTGTTCCGACTCCCGTCGTAGCTGCAAACGTGAAGATAGGTGGTGCCACCGTGGAAAACATCACCCGTTCAGTGGTTGTGGTTGATATAGTTCGTTCAACCTGGTCGTCACATTCAACAAACACACTATCTGGATCCCTATCAGATTCCATTATTATTACTCTGATACCTACTAGAAGCACGTATTATAAATTCACTGAAATTTTCAACACCACATTCCTCACTTTTCCAGAAATTATAACTCCTTACCAACAATTTCCAACGGCTAAAATAAAACACAATTCATTATCAAGTTATCATTATGTACAGATACCCCATTCCCACCCAACCCCTCCCAGGTCCAGCCCGGGGGTGAGCTATGGGTACCCTTCTCTCAAGACATACCTGTGTCACATTACAAATTATTAGTGCATAAGCGAGTGCAAAAAGATCAATTATATATAAAAAAATTTTACAATTACCAACAAAAGACTTTACTAATACTTACAAAATCGGTGGAGGCACATAGGTTGGCTCCCGAAGCGCTTGCCGCAAGTACCGTTGAGCACGCAACGCATGCCGTTGTCTCGTTTCGGCTTCGGTAGGAGGTCGCTCCGGATCATCAGCCGGAGTCGATGCCCGTGAGGGTTGCGCCGATTTACCCCGCGGTGGTGTCGCCGTCTTACGCCGCTTGCGTGAACGCCGTTTAGGGGGTGTCCAATCGCCCTCGCTATAGTCTCCTTCGGATGCGTGCGTTTGGTATCCGCTAATAGTTACCTCCTTGGAAGTAGAAGCCATGCTGGAATTAGAAAAATATTACAACATTACTTTCTTATTACAATATTTCCATGCAAACCACCAGATATAGGTTCCTTCCTATTAAATACTAACAAGAACAAGTTCCATCACAGCAACGAACAAATCGTGCTGGTAACGTGCAACAAGCAGATATATAATTAACAATTAACCGAGATAACCATTCACAAAGTTTATTTCAGGCTACCTTTCTACCTGCCAGCAGTACTTTTACGTTTAAGATGTCCAGCATCATACTCTTACCATATAGCAAAATAGTTAACCATATATCTAATAAGTCAGATTTTGACCAGCTTTAACAAAATATGTGTAGCCTAAACTTTGACAATGACATGCCTCGTCATGGCCACCATGTGAGTTTATCGGCCTTCTCCGCGGCACGTTTCTTACTAAAACGCAACCGACATCTCCAATGGTGGCCAGAGGGATAGGGGTGGAAGCTGAGAGCGAGTTCGAGAATTGCCCAAAAAGAAGTGAAATCAAGAATTAGGGAGAAGAGCCACCAAGGGATGCACCGGTCTACCAGCGGTCGGAGATACCCTTTATCACTGGATGAAAGTTACGCGAGTTCCCGGCGGTAGACATGTCATTGTCCCGGGCAGGGATATCAAGTTTAGGTTAATGTATGGTGTTTAATCTTGAAATAAGATGAAGTAGGCCGTGTGAACGTATATACACTAGAATGAATTACAGTTAAACCAATTGTGCCCTGCAACCTTCACAGACTTAAACCATTGGTTGCACTAAAAAGTGAATTGCTATGGGATAAAAATGGTGAGTTTAGGTAAGGATAGGATTGATGCGTTCAGCACCCTTTTAAGTATGGCTATTTCAGGATTAAGCTAAAACTAAATTAAATTTTGGGTTAACAGAACTGCATGCCCGTGCTAACACTGCCTAAACCCTGGCGAGTCCGGAGAACGTGCCGTGGGTAATTAATTTATACTAAAAATGTTTAAATAGAATTGGTGAACTGCAAAATTTAACATGAAAATATTGACTAACGTTATTGAATATGAACACTTAGCTCCTCAACGGTTGTACCCTGGCTAGTCCGACTGACAGGCCATGGGACATTGATAACATTTTTAAAAGAAAAAGAGATGTAAACTCTGTACAAGTTTGAATGTAAAACCGAATATATTTAGGACCTGATTAAAGAAGTTTAAAAAGAAATTGTAAAGTTGAAATAAAAAGTCAAGAAAATAACGTTAGAATATTGCGAATTAAAACAATAATTTATTTAAAGAGTTCCTAAACAGTTTTGCATGCGGTGCCGTGTCCGTTTAGACTAGCACACACACCCCGAAGTTAGAGTTTACCAGAACGTGTCCGAGATCACAGGTTCTGAGTGTAATATTTATAAATTTCATGCAAAATGTTTTAGGTAAAAATGTCACTACGGCGAAGAGTCCGCATAACCGTCCCGTAGTGCGTAGCAAAAAGAATTTGAATAAGTTTTGGGGATAGTTTTTAAAAAGTAAAATTGAAAAATTTGAATCAGAAAATCTGTACTCAGAAATTTTATTATGGATGGTGGAACCAAAGTGGGAGTGAACTGTATTAGTTCTGAAGGCATCCAAGCTCTATCTCAGCTCGACAAGCGGCCAGAGTTGAGGTACAGATTGGAGCTAGGAAGGGATTTCCATAAGTTTGTTTGCTTATGAGTGCACAGTAGCGTTTTCCATTACTGAGGATAGCTATTTCCCGTAGAGAGCAACAATTGATGCTTTACCTTAAGAGATCGTAATACTAATGTGGCAGGATTGCACCAGAACGATAAAGCTATGATTATTTACTTACTATGCCTAGCACACCCGCCTCCTCGGCAGGGTCCAGAAATGCAGGTAACCTCCTGCAAAGTCACTGAAGGTGAGCCTAGATGTATTTATGCGTATGTGGGTATAAATGTGTAAAGACCCTTTTACAAGTGTTATCGGAACCTAGGCGGAGATAGCGTCATGTCAGGGCGACACTGCGAACTGTAATAGAGCAAAGCGCACGACTGAAAAAGAAAAATCGTATAAAACTCCGTGCAAAATACCGACTACATCGAGAGATAACACCAAACCAGCCTGGCAAAAATAACAGTAGTTTTGATAAAATCCTACCAATTTATATCTCACTTTACCTACCCAAAGATAATAATAAAAATAAAAAAAACAACATTCATAACAACCATATTACTACTAAAGAAAAAAGAAACAAAACGACACGTAGTACATCCTCGCACTACACAATAACCGTTGTCACCTCGTCGAATAATAATCAAAACTAAACTAAACTCGTAGCTATATTTACACGATAGAGAGAAATTTTAGCTACGTAAATTTATTTAGCAATAATAATATATATTAGTAATAATATTCGGCAAATTTTAAGAAAAACTTTTTGAAGAGTTTTGGACGAGAAATAGGGTTATATAGAGGTATTCCGTAGGGATTAAGTATATTTCCAGGGGGAAATGAATGAGGGGAACCCCGTTGTATAGTTTTAAGGGTTTGGGAATTGTACAGGTTCGGAAAAAGTCAAATATTGATGTAGTTGATTTAAGAAGAAATTAATGAAATTTAGAGGAACCCAAGGTTAATAAAAATAGAGAAATAACGGAATTAAGGCTGTTTCCACCTAAGGAAAAGATGAAATATAATCCGACGATAGGGGAAAGTTGTACCCGAATTGAGGAAATTTAAATAAACTGATAAATTTGATAGCAAAGTAAAAATATTGATTTTTAAGTAAAATAAAGTGTCAAATTAGAGCATAGGGATGGTATATCCCCGTATAGGAATAAATAATGAGTTCACCCGAGTGGGAGTAAGGGAAAACGCACCCGTTAAGAAATATAACATACCCCACCGAGAGGAAATAGTTATGAATCATGGACACCAATGATATTTGGGTGAAAATAATGAAATTGGTAAAATTGGGGATTCCGAGTCATATTTTAGAGGTAATATATTGAGAAAGAGGGGGAAATGAGGATGAAATATAAAATTTGGATAGATTTTATCCCACCGGAGATGAATATAGGAATCACCCCTACGGGAGAATAGATATCCCCCAGGGAAGGATATTGAATATTGGTAAGACGTTAGAACTTAGGTCGAAACCTATGTAATATGGTCCAAGCGGGAGGGAAATACAACGTTGGACCTGCCCAAAAGTTGACAGTTATATAGGAATGGAAAGTCATCACCGAATGTTGTACCGTGCATGTAGCCAGTAATGTGCTTTCGGTGCTGCGATGTTTTGTAACGATGCGCCCACTTGAAGTCTATCAGCGAACTTTCTGAAAACATGAAATTGAAATTTTACCTTTTTTCGGGGTTAGACGTTTTGGCCAAAACAGCGCGTTTCTACTCGAACCCCCTCTTCCGAAAAATTAAATTTATTGATTTTTTAAAGAAAGGTTCAAACTAGAGTCGTGGAATTAGGTCGAACTAGCAAGATGACTGCAGCGCTTTAGAATGAACCAAATTCCCTGAAAATAGTGCCATAATTGACGTACTATAGCTGGAAACATATAAGTTGTGGAACCACGAAATAACAGCTTGTTATGCAAGCGGCGACCCGTTGCTCGGTGTATGTATTGTACCGTGCATCTCTAGCGCATTTTGTGGTTTTTAAAGCAGTGCTTTTCAACTGGAAAAACATTTTTCAATCATTTTAATCAATGCGTAAACGTAATTATTTTACAATTTATTAATGGATAAACATCTTCAGGATTGTAAATTATTGTTAAATGTATTGATGTCGTGGTCAGTCTTTGTATTTATTGACTTTGAAAAATTTTCGGGGAGACATTTCCGTTTTCTGGCAGAAAAGGGGGTTGGGGACTGATCCAGAGTTTCACATTTTTGTGGCAGCTGCCGTTATCCACCCGAGTTCGCAGTGATAATGTGATGATATATTAGAGCTTAAGCTTTAATTTATTACAAGCAGTAAAAAATTCATCTCAAATAATGTATACCTATATGTGCGAAAAGCATACAATACAGTAGAAAGCAAGGAACCTGAAAATATAGTCCAAATCTCACGCAAAATTCACGGTTAAAGTTTGAAGGACTCTTAGTCTCAGAGTATATACTTAGATTTTCGGCTGTGAATTTCATCTCATACGCACTATTTTGTAACCTAAACACTATAAGCTCAATTTGGAATCCGAATCCGGCGGTGGACCCAGATTAGCTAAGCTGGTTCGTTGTCCCACGCGAATTACTATTGTTAGGCAATTTTCAGTTACGTCAAATATACGATATTGCTTCGTGTTGTTCCCTCTCGAGCATGTGAAAATTAACTGATATATATACACATTTGGCAACAGTTGTTTGTTGTAGTATGTTAAGCAGAAACCGTTGGGCAATGGGCTTGCTAACAAATCAGGACTAAGAAGTAGCTATTTCAAAAATTATAAATATACTAGCGTTATTTCTTTGTGCCTTATGTGCCTTATGATCAACTGTTTTCTCTCTGTTATATCTCTGTGCCTTATGACTAACTGTTTAGTAGGGATTACGCAAAGGCTGTTGGTGATTTAAAGAGCTAACAGACGCACCAGAGTGAACGCAAAAAGCGAACATATCTTGTTTTTATGTTACACAAATAGCATCAAGAATGTTTCTGCATTAACGGTTTACTTTGTTAGTTAATTTTTACAAAGAAATGGAGCAATTATTGTACAAATTCCTGCTATGCAGATATCTAAAAGTGGTGAAACCGGAACTTCGTTTCCGGTAAAAATTAACGGGAACTGGAACTAGTAACCGGAAATGGAATTACGGTTACTCCGTGGCATTGAGCTACATCGAACACCTATAGACACGCCCGATTGACCTACATACATCTATATGTGAAAAGTGGCGAAACTAATTCTTTTTGGTGCCAAAATTTACCACCGTCCCACATGGTTAATAATGGGGCTAATATGGTGTTAAAACAATGAAACCAACTTGTTTGAAGGGTTAAATAACCGTATAATTCCATAATCCACCGTAAACTAGCAAAAGGTTGCTTTTTAAAAAATTTGAAATTGGTTTTTGGAGCATTTTAAAGCTGGCTCATAGCTTGAAAACGGCGGCTCTGACAAAAGTGCGTAACAGTAATATTGTAGCTCACGATTAGCCATTCTGCAAAACAAGGGCGTAGCCAGGAATTTTGAAAGGGGGGGGGGTCGCGGCCCACAGTGAGTACGTAAAAGGGGAGGTCCGGGGGGGGGGGGTCGCGCTCAGAAATGTGAAAGCGTGGTCCAGAATTGGTATATTAAGTACGCCATAAACAAGTAAAAGATGTAACTGTTGCCAAATTTGCGAATTTTAATACAAAAATGTGAAGTTTGGTCAAAAATACGGTTGAAATTTTTGTTTTCTACTGCGAGAGAGGATAGTTCTAGGACAATTTCCGACATGATTTTCAACAGGAATCGTTCAAAAAAAATTTATTTGGGGTTGAGCCAAAAGGGGGGCGGGTCGCGACACCCGCAACCCCCCTCCCCACAGGCTACGCCCTTGCTGCAGAGTGATGTAACTTTACGATGCAAAGCCTCTATCTCGAGATATAGGTTGCGATGAATAGATACCCGAATGGCCAAATTTCAACAAATGTGACTCTTGATCCGTTTAGGGCCCATTTTACCTTGGAAGACGTAATCGGCGGGTTTAGCGTCTAATGAACGGGCACCAATAGACTGAATTTGTGACCAGATAAAAAAATTGTGAAGATCTATATATGCGGTGATGAGTTATGGTCTTCGGAGATGGCCAAAAAAGAAATTCTTACGATTTCTTGCCGCTAACAAAACTACAGGTGGAAACTCCTCTTGCTTCGCTCGCTCTGTTTCAATTACGCAGCAGGGTTTGGTCAAGATCGGATTGTCAGTAGAGCCATAGGACCCGAAAGTCACGAAACGGCAATATCTCCACAACTGCTCGAGCTATATATATATGGGTGTTATTAGTCTCGTTTTATAGGCATTCACCTTTCATATAGCGGCACATAGCGGACTGCTATTTTCCCTGCAGGGTTGGATAAAAATATGTAGGGCTACGAATAGACCCACTAGTTTTAAAATTGACGAAAACGACAATATTGGCGCAACGGCTCGAACTATCTGGGTGTTATTGGTCATATTTTGTAGAATATTTCATCCTCTCATTTCCTAGAACACCCTTCATATAGCAGCATACAGTAGGGGTACATGGCGTCACTATTAGCAAATAACGAGGGGAAACAGAGCGAGTGTGGATAGTCTGCGCTTATTAAACATTTTATCGATCCAAATTCAGATCGCCAAGCCCGCTTAAAGCTTGGTGTTAGCATGTATAACCGTTAATACTTTAATCACAGCGCTAAGGGCATTTTAGTCACATACATCAAAATCGAAGAACTCTATAAGTATTTCTTCTTGTTCCAATGACCGTAAAGACAAGTTTTGAAGTTTATAAATGACAAATTTCATGAAAATCATAACTTGAACAGTGATTTTTACGTAGTAAAGCCCATAAGACTTGCCTTATTTGATGCATACCACGCTAATAGAATTGATTTTATCGTATTTAACAGTGATTAACCGGAACCTAAATTGGCCGAAACTGGAACTGAAACAGGAACTTGATCTCATCTATAAGATAAAATAACAGAAAGTATTAATAAGCATCTTGTTTGCTGCATGTGAGCGATGGACATGTAGGGTGATTTGCCCGATTAAACATATATACTGTTTCATTGTTTTAAAAGTACACTGGGCACGCTGTTACCTATTGTGATGCATGAGCTATAACTGCTAAATTTCGGTAACCAAATTGTGGCATTTTTGACTTTTTTCAACTACTCGTACGTTGGCGGTTGTATTGTGTCAACAGATTTTTCTAAAAAGGCTGGCTACGATGAATATAAATGTACTTATGTTGAAAGCAGCTAGTTCGGTAAGTACTGGGACCCTAAATCGTAAATTCTTTACTTAAAATTATAATTTCCTTGGAAGCTATGATTTATAAATTTCGAGTGTTTCCACCTACATTTGTTTTGTCAGTATCAGGATAAGACGAACAGTTCCTATACGGTTAGATAAAAATGCTACTGGTTGTAGCCGAAAATATACCAACCAGCATCGCGAAGCCAAAAAGCGAACTGTTTGCAGGTCCCTGAAAAAGCGGGCATGCATGTAAAAAAATCTGCATCAAAATGTGTGTAACATTCTGTCATGTATAGTAGAATTAATTAAAAAAGCACATTTGGAAACTGTCACAAAATCTGGCCTTTTTGACCCTTATCATGCCTCCACTTAGCAAACAGACCGTCGTTTTCCACGTTTGTTGGGAGAAACCACTAATATTTTTTCTGAAAATTTACATCCATTGATTTTTAATGCACTGCAACCTATATATATATTTTCTTTATATGTGTCTGACGGGTTCTTAGAAGCTCTATTTGAAACCCGAATTAGGCAGTGAACCCAGATTAGCCAAGTTCGTTAGTTTTCCACAAAACAACAATATTTCCACAACTGCATGAGCTATATAGGTATTATTGGTCTCATTTTGTAGGGCATACATCTTCTATATAGCGGTACATACCGTGCTGCTAGTGAACTTGCAGGGTTGGATCAAATAGGGTTTTCAATACGCCCGCGAGTCCTAAAATAGACGAAAACGACAATATCGCCGCAACGGCTTGAACTATATGGGGTTATTGATTTTGTAGATTATTTCTCATTCTTCGTTATTTAAGTAGTGGCACATAGTGAGTCCCTAAACACCGATTAAAGCGGACACATTCCCTCAACGGATAAAGCAACATGGCTGATATTCGGATCATTATGTAAGCTGATGCTCAATATAGCCGTGTACGTCACTCTAAATTACATTGTTCAAAACTTAGAATTCAGCACTTTGGCCATGAGACAAGCTACTAGTTTTAAATATACACTGTATGCCGTAAAATCATTAACCATCAGTATTCACCCCACAATATTCTCGACTGAAGCTTTATTTGTGACCGTTGGAGATTGTTGTTAATTCGCCTGGACATCGTTGCCAGGATGATTCAGGGGTAAACGTCGTACCATTACACAGGAATAACGTTTGTCCATATCCCGGAGCCGCCGGTGTTTACCCGTATGGATTATAGATCGCGCCAGTATATGGACCCGTTTCTTTTAACAATGGATTTAGAGGTTTGTGGTTTGACCATAATTGGTGCTAGATGCTGTTGAATAATAATGTTGTTTGACCTGCTTGTTCCAACAGATTGAGCGTTTGTAGGTTTCCGTTTCGCGGAACGCATTGATTTTGATTACCCTTCCTCTTGACTATGAAAGTAACTACTTCGCCATATATACCGTTAATGCCACTTGTACTTATCGTTTGTCTGAACTGGATTCATTCACCAATTACCCGTTAACTGTTGGCAATTTCTACCGATTTGCAAGTTTAACTGTTCGCAATTTTTGCGGTTCGTTACCACTTGCTCATGTGTTCATGTCACCTTGGTTCCCCTGTTGTTATTTTAATTTGTCTTTGTCGCTTTGATCTGACTCAAATCTTATCTTTGCACTAGTCGGTAGTGGAACTACATTTGTGAGCGGAGCTTGGGCTGTGGCATGACGAATGTACTCAATTTTATGTTCTTGTAACTACATTGCATAGGGCATAGCGCTTTATCATTGGTAAAAATATTATATTTGAATTCTTCGACCCAAAAAACCCTATAATGGTTTGATCGAAACGATTCTATTTCAATAAATAACACAAATACTGCAAAATTCTCTATTTTAGCTGCATAAGATTAACTAATTAGCTAATTACTAATTAATCACTCAAAATTTTTTAATCCCAAATATCAGGTGCACACTCTGACATGATAGGCTTTCAAACAAAAAAAGTTTTTTTAAAATCCGTTCAGTGGTTCTTGAGATCCGTCGGACCGAACGAACGAACGGACGGACATCGACCTTGTTACTCCCAGACAGAAAATAAAAACGCTTCGCCGAGCTCCGCTCAATAAACATTCTATATTTTTCGACTGCTGATTTGTTTTGATTGATTTCGATTAATCTGACGAGTTGGCCCCGCATGGCTAATACCAACTCATGGTTCTTCTAAAATAGCAAAATAATACTTTGTGATACCTAGTTTGCAAGTGTAGGAACTAAAAATACTCAGCAGGGCGATAACCTCTCGTATATATCGCTATATAACTGACGTGTGTGGAGCTATTATTAAGCCTTTGTATAGCTATTACCTTCTGTGGTTAGTGTGGTTTCGAATGTGGCATGGTTGGCCATGATGTGTTTCTAAATGGGCCGTGAGGCCAACATTGCGCCAAAACAGCGGTATCTGCGCAACACATCACATCATATGGGCGAAATTGAACTTACTGTGGCAACAAATTATCTTGTATGTAGCTGCACATTGCGTGCGAGTATTGTCATTATTTAAATATCATTTAAGCTGCAGCGGTGTTTAAACAAAAGAAATATATATACATATGTAGAGTAACCGGAATTCCGGTTCCGGCGAAAATCGTGCTCCGGTTGGTCGAAAGTCAAAAACTATGCCGGAACCGGAATTCCGGTTTAATATTTTTCCTTGAATTTTCTACATTTTTGATTCATCTGTGGTCCACACATATTTAATATACACAATGATCGAGTTTCAATACAAACATTCAAAAGAAACGATTAGCTCAACAAAGTGTCGTGTGAAACGGAAGTAGGACACATAATTTCAGTAGGAATTTTTCATCTTTACCCTGCAGGAGTTTGTTAGCAAAACAAAGCCAGCTCGATGCTTGTTATAACTACTTTACACATTCAGAAATCTGCGGGGTATGTTAGAATTAAACCGGTCCAACTGGGTAACAGAGTATGGATAATTTAAAAGTACTTAGCTGTAAACTTGGCTAATATATTTTGCGTCAAGTACTATCAAGTGCGTTTGTAAACTTTGTTAATCAGTTGAAGTAAAGTAACATATTTGCAACAGAAACGGGGTTCTTGGAAATGTCCTTTGATTTCTCTTAGAACCATATAAACCAATAATTTTAAATTTCCTGCAGAATAACATGTAACAAACGTATGTGTAGTAAAGGGAGGCGATTGGAGACAGAACGAAAGTGTTTAGTCTACGCCCCATGCAAGCATGTTTAGTTACAAGCGCGGTCAGTTTGACACAATTTAAGCAAGGCTATATAGTAGAAGGCATTTTTTGCTCTGGGGGTCCAAAAACCAACATATTGATCCACAAATAAACATTATTAGCTTTCTCAGTCTCTTCAAAGTTCCAGAGAAGCAATAATGCCATCGCAATACATTAAGCTTAATGTAAAAGTTATTTTTAATACATTTTAAATCCATCGTGCCTTCATTTCTCTTTTCATATGTTTTACTATATAAGTTTCGAAGACCATGTTCCAGATCCTGTTTAAATATTGCCTGATATGTGTATACGTATATATATTTATTCGTTATTTCGTCTAGATATTCGTTTATTCCTCTAAGCGAGGGTGAAACAGCGAGCGTGGTATCATCAATTGGGCATTTTGTAGGTTCATTGACCCTATAAACACTGAAAGGGTATGAAATATGCATGCTGGACTTCACATAACCAAACAGTCGTATCCAGCGTTCCCAAAAACCTATATGGATAATTCTTGATGCCCGCATGCAATACGTAACCAAACAACTGAAAATGAATTATACTCCTTCGGCAACCGGGTTCAATGACCCGAAACTCACAGAAAACCTCTAAAAATGCATGATATATATACTCGTGCTGGACTCCAGATAACCAAACTGTCGTATTCAGCCTGCTGAAAAAAACTTATATAGAGAAATATTGATGGTCTGTACGTAATACTAACCAAACACCTAGAGAAAGACTATATTCTGGAAATCGCGTTCATTGACCACAAATGCATTGAAAACCGATAAAGTGCATGAAATATACACGCTGGACTATAGATAACTAAATCAGTATGGCTAGCGTACAGAAAAACCTATATATAAACCATTCTAAATGCCCTTAACGCAATACATAACCAAACAAATGAAAAAAACAAAGTACATTTTGGGTTTCGGGTTCGTCGACCTTAAAACCATTGAAACCTCAAGAAAAGTTATAGTATAGTCAATTTGGATTCTAGATAGCAAATTCGCCATATTCAGAGTACTTGATAACCTAATAGGCAGTCATTTTACGGTAAACACACGCTATACAATGCCGAGATTTGAAAAATCGCTTTCTGGCAAAGTGTCGACTAATCGTATTCGGGCCTACACCGACCCAGGGAGTGGTCTTACAAAAAAGTCGTGGTCAGCAAAGTTATAGATCTCCTTGAGCTGACTATGTTTGTCTTAATTTTTCGACGCTTCGCGAGATATGGGCTCCGGAACACTGGTACCCATTTTCCACCTAGCGCCTTCGGTGAAGACTCCGCTCACTTCGCTCGCTCCGTTTCAGTTAATACTGAGATGTTAATATATTTTAGAAATACGAGTCGCTGTTGGTCAAATAGGACACTGCCTTTAAACCCACTGTTCTGGAAGCTCGTTAACACCACAGAGTGAATCTCAACTGGAGCGGTCCGGACCGGTCTATCCTGGACCTGACCGGGCCGGCCTCTATGAATTTAATTTGTATCATTACGTGTAAATGGGGTAAGGATCGAGTTTCGACGAACCCGATTTACCGAACGAATTGTTTAGTGAGTCCTCACATAATAATTGACGTAAACATTGTTTTCAGCGCCTTTGCCTTAAACTATTACAGGTTTTGTGACACGCAGAATCCTATCGCGATAGTGGTGTTCCTTAATTGTTATCAGACCTGGATTATAACGCCTTATGTATTTTCAGAAGGTTCATACGTTACAGACAAACCCTGATTTTATACAGTTAACTGACTTTTCTTTTCGCTGAAACTTTTGCCTGGGGGCATTTGCCGGGACCTTCTCGGTTCGCAACGGCGGGGCGCTGGATTTTGCCAGGTTGCGTGAATTGCCACGCTCCAGACTAGACATGTGGCCAAAATCTAATATTAAATTGTCGAAAATCTCTAAAACTGTTAATAAATCGTCTCAGAAACAGTGCAAAATCGTCTTTATTGAAGTCAAAGCCAACTTTTCAGTGATTTTTTTTTTATTTCAGAAAAGAATTTTTGTGAAAGATTTTGTTAGATTTTCATGTTGTGGGTTTTTTACTGGAGTGGGAACCCAAAAATTTTGCCAGGTGCATTTTGCCCGTGAGTCAAAATTTACCAGGGGGTCCCAACCGGCGTGGGAGGGCACCGAAAATTCTAGGGTCCCCGAACCACCACTTGGAGAAGCCAGCATAATGACAGTCACATATGTTACCCGTTTCCGCTTTACCCTCGCTTGCGAGATACTAGTATCTATGCAGTATAACCAGTAGCAGAGGGTGATAGTTTTATGTTATTTTGATTACTTAGGTTATACCAGTTAATGAGTTTGTTAACTGTCTGTTTGGATTTTCTATTTGTTTCAGTAAAACTATCCTAATTAGATATATATGCGGACTTGTCCGCAACGAACCTTACTGTTTTTCCTCTTGGATCAGCGTGGTGTAGTTCGTATATGGACATCATGTCGTTTATATTTGAATACGTTGAAGCGGTAGTATCTACTCAACCAACGTTGCTGTGCGTGCTTCTGACTTTAGCATTAATGGCAAAATTGTTGCAGCTATTTTCGTTTCCCGAAGTCCCGAAAGTATATCTCCATCAATCAGATTCTTTTGAGGAACAAAACATGGAGAAACTGAAAACAAAAGTTGTTGGAAACTGTAAAACAAAAGTTGTTGGAAACTGTTGGAATGGAAATTTGATGCAAAAATTGGTCGATCGATGTTCGATCTTACATGAAAGGTTAGTTATATTGTTAGTATACGTCAATTCATTATTATCTAGTTATTTGCATAATATTTCATTTAATTTTTTTACATTATTAATACATCAATTTATATATATATATAATATATATTTTAGTTTATATAAATATATAATATATATAACTAAAATATATATATCAGGAGTAACCGGAATTCCGGTTCCGGCGAAAATCATGTTCCGGTTGCGGTTCCGGCGAAAATCGTGTTCCGGTTGCGGTTCCGGCGAAAATCGTGTTCCGGTTGCGGTTCCGGCAAAGGGCAAAATCCATACCGGCCCGGAATTCCGATTTAAAATTTTTGTTTGAAATTTTCCACATTTTTGCTTCATCTCTGATCCAAACATATTTAATATATATTATAAAATGATCAAGCTCCAATACAACCAAGTAAAAGAAAAGATTAACTAAATAATTTGCCGTTTGAAACGTAAGTAGTAGGGCACATAATTTCAGTTGGAATTTGTCATAATAACCTGCAGGAGTTTGTTAACAAATCAAAGCCAGGTCGATGCGTGTAGCAGCTATTCTACACATTCAGAAGTCTCCGGGTTACGTTCGAATTAAACCAGTCCAACTGGGTAGCAGACTATGGTTTACGTAGAAATACTCGGTGTATATATGCTTTGCTAACATAAATTGAGTCAAGCACTAGCCAGTGCGGTTGTAAACCTTGTAAATCGGGCAAAATTGAAATAAAGTAACGTTATCTGAAACGCAGCCAGAAACTGCTTTCTTGGCAATGAACTGTATTTATTGAAATTGCGCGAGCAGCATCATAGTTTGGCTCATTTATAGCATTCTGGTTAGAAAGTTATTATCATTATCATCTAAATGACGGGCGCTGTTTGTCCAACGCTAACCTAAACAGTGTCTCTTACAACTGATCAGAAAATTACTTTCTATCTATTAATTTCTCTTAGAATCATATAAACCAATAATTTCAAGTTTCCTACAGAACAACATGTAACAAACGTATATATGTGTAGTAAAGGGAGGCGAATGTGGACAGGGAGAAATTGTATGTTCTACGCTCCATGCGTTGTAAGCACATTCAGTTTGACGCAATGAACACAAGGCTGTATAGTGAAAAGGATTTTTTGCTCTGGGTGTCCAAAAACGACATATTCATCGATAAATAAACATTATTAGATTCCTCAGTCTCTTTAAAGTTTCAGAAAGGCAATACTGCAATCGCATTACATTAAGTTTAATATAAAAGTTATATATTTTAATGTATTTTAAATCAACTATACATTAATTTCTTCCTTCACCTGTATATATAAATTTCGAAGACCAGGTTCCGGTTTCGGTTCCGGATCTGTTTTAAATGGAAGGTTCCGGCTGCTGGTTCCGGTTCCGGTTATTCCGTAATATATATATATTCGCCTGGTATTCAACTGGCCCCGCGGTGGTGGGGACCTCAATGCTGAGCACTCGTCGCCACTCTTCCCTGTTCGCTGTACTTGTTCGATATGCGACATCGGGTATTGTTGCCATTGGCGTAGCTGCACGCATCGCAAATGCTGGTGACAATCGTTATATATATTATAGTTATATATATAACTATATTAAGAGTTTCTGCAGCTTACTGCCATGTTACTTCGATATTGATCTCTACTTAAATTTAACTCTGGGGCAGCCTGTTTTAGCCCGATTTTAGAGATACGGAGTAGTATTTAGCCTGCCAAAATAGTGTTCAGACAGTCACTATAGCGCCCAACTAAACTTCTTGTGTTTACTTATGGTGGTATATATAGCATATTAGGGGTGCCAGGTACAAAATATTGGAATGTATGCATTTTTAGGCCCTCAGATTATTGTTCTCCTAAGTTTTAGAGATATTATAATTGTGACTGCTGACTGTATTGAGCGAAACGAGCGAAGTGAAGAATTCTTACTATCCACATAGTGATGAAATTTGAGAGTGCCAGTTATTGTGTTTTTAGGTTGCCACTTTATATAGATAAACTGGTAAAGAGAATCTCACTGCTTGGTCTTTTTAGGAACCGCATCAGCGGTGAATATTTTACGTCTAATCAAACCAAAACTCAAAGATCCCGCAATGTCGTCAGGAATATAATATATATATATATAGCTTGAAAGCTTGCGTTGAAAGCTTTACATTCGGAAAATTTTATTCAAGGTATATATAAGTTACTGAATTGGAATAGCCAATCTAAATAAAACGGAGCGAGCGGAATTTCTACTGAGGGCGTTAGGGAGAAATTTTTTTTGTCTGTCGCTGTCATTGATAACTCATTTTCGGATCGACTGATATCGACAAATTTGTATGTTCGGTAGCAAAATCGTTGGCGATGTACAAATAGTTTCTATGATAAATATGGTCATGCGGGTACCAGTGTTTCGCACACCATATCTCGCGACACACTCTTCGCATCGAAAAATTTTACCACCATGTATAGTCGACTCATCGAGACCTACAAATCTCCTGACCACAACGTTTTTGTGGTACAACTCCATCATCGTCGTCCCTTTGGCGCAAATAGCTATTTTTCAAAGTTAGCCGCATTATTGCATTTTTGACTTACAATGAGTGTCTATTAGATTATCAAGCACGCTGAATGTGATGGTTTTGCTGTCTAGAGTCCAACTTGACTATGTTATACCTTTCATGGGGTTTTAAGGGTTTTACGGTCGACGAATCCGATCTTCAAAATGTAGTGTGATTTTATCTGGCTGATTATGTATTGCCTGCAGGGCATCAAGAATGGTCGATATATATATTTCTGGAGGCTGAATACATTGATTTGATTATCAGGAGTCGAGCATGCATGTTTCATACCTTTTCATGTGTTTTCGTTGGGTTTAGAACTCAATGAACCCGTTTTCCAGAATATAGTCTGTCTTCAGTTGTTTGGTTACGTATTGCGTACAGATCCTAAAAAATTATCAGAGCGAGCAAGGTTATTTTTATCTTAACTTTCGAATTTTTTTCTGGTTGGTTTTATTTTATTATAAAATGGTAAATGCCGAAGTCTCTTTTTTGTTTTTCAGTTAAGGCTCCGTATCTGGAGTTATGGGGTTTGTGAGGTGTGGTTACTCGCCTCAAAATTATAAAATTAGTTCTGGCGTCCGGGGCGGCTTAAAAGTTTTATTTGGCGATTTTCGGGTATGGGAAACTCACTGTTCGTGTTTGTTCTGCTCTGCGAGCCATGGTTTTATTCGTACGGGGGTATGGGACCGTCATGTTTCGGTGTCAGAGGTCAAAACGAGTATTTTTTACCCCATTTAGTAACCTTCACAGAAGAAAGGTTATTTTCATCTTAACTTTCGAAATTTTTTCTCTGACTGATTTTTGTTTTTCGATTAAGGCTCCGGTTTTGGGGTTATTGTGTTTGAGTTATGGGACCATCTTGATTCCTCGACCCAAAATTCTAAAATTTGTTCTGACGTCCAGAGCGGCTGAAAAGTTTCAACTGGAAGTTTTAGGGCGTGAAACTCATTTCCGGTGTTGGTTTTACTCTGCGATTCATGGTTCCATGCGTACGGAAGGTATGGCGCCACCGTGGTTGCTCGACCCGAAAATCCTAAATTTATTGTGACTTCCTGGGAGGTTGTTAGTTTGCATTTATGGTATTCGGGCATGGGAAACTTATTGCCGTTGTTAGTTTTGTTCTAACTTGTGCGGTATCGTGTGATATCCATATATAGCATATCCACTTATGCTATCGAGAGCTGATTGTCCGTGTACGGAACAGGCGTAGGTGCATCTATGTTTCACTACACTCTGCAATCTCGATAGAGTTACTAGTAAGTGTAGGTTTTCCGGCTGGCTGAAAACGATCGTTTCGTTAACTAGGGTCCAGCACGAGTTTAGCGTTTTTAGCCGTTTTCATTCGGTTTAGGGTTAAATAACTCAATCTCAAGAAAATAATCTATCTTCAGTAGTTTGGTACATTGCATCGAAGATAATCTATATGGATGTTTTTCGGTATGGTTAATACAATGATTTGGTTATCTATAATCCAGCGTGTATATTTCGAGCCTGCTGATGGGTTTTCAATACGTTTAGTGTAAATGAACCCAATTTGCAGTACGTAGTTTGTCTTCAGTTGTATGCTTACGCATTGTGTACAGGTAATGAAGAATTGTCTATATAGGATTTCAGGTAGGCTGAATACGATGGTACATACATTTGCCTGGGTGCCTACTTTTGAGAAAAAATATCCCAACAGCCGATTTTCGTCAATTTGTACTGGAGATAGTGCGAGAATTTTCAACTATGAAGCAAATGAATACTTGGAATGTGACTGCTCATTTTTGGGCTATCAGTAATCGTGTGGTTGTAATATTTGTTTCAAGCAAAAGGCAGCAGACTGTATAACATTAAGTTTGAAATCTACTATGCGTAGATACATTAACTTGCTACTTAATAACTATGTTACTGTAATTTCGTCGTCATCCCAGTTCAACCGAGCAGCCCCTTTTCGAGCTTCCACATTGTTGCGCTCGCTCACTGTTCGGTGCAGCCTTGTGGGAGGTGCTATTTAACATTACAAAAAGCCGAAATATATATATTAAGTTTCGTTTCCTTCAGATACGTACCACCGTTGGTTGGTGGTCGTAATGGTCATTTTCAAACGGTGACATACTCTTTGTTTGGTCGTGTGACAAATTTTGTGCTTTCAAATATTCGCTATTTTTTTTCACTGGATGACGGTACAACAATTACGTTCGACGTGTTCGAACCACAGAAGCTGCACCCAGACGGTTAGTGTTCTGGGCTCTCCATTCACTGAACGTTTTGCCAGGGGGCATGGACCGGGCGCGCCGAATTTTGCTACGGGGTATTTTTTATGAGAAAAACGATTAAAACCATGCCGAAAACGTTTCCAAAAGGCCTTAGATGGAGTGAAAAAGCGATTTTGGATCAAATTTTCATAAAATATTCGAAATTTTTGAATTCGAGGTTGAATTGTACAAACTCTGATCAAATCGTTTGTCGTTTGCAGGTGTTGTTACCGACCGGAAACAAAAAAATTTGTCAAGAGGCGTTGAACCGGGGAGATCCCAAGCACGAAGCGGGGCGCACATTGTTTTTTGCCAGGGCGCGCTTGAAAATACCTGTGCCTCCACTCCCCCAATTTGGAGAGTCCGTGTGATTGTCGCATTACGTATGTGTTGCATGAATTATTCGTCAATTGGGTTAATACGTGGTTATTTGAATTTTGAGTGAGTGAAACGGGCGAAGAATTCTCACTGGACAGAGTGGTAAATTTCCACGGTGTCCGTTTCTTGTTTTTTGGTGTGACACGCATAACTCATGTTCGACTGAGCGGATTTACTTTCACGATTGCCGTTTAATCGGTGCGACATTAAGCACGAGCCGGGGAGCACACTGTTTTTGCCAGGGTGCACTTGAAAATGTCTGCCGCTCCACTCCCGCAATTTGGAGAGCCCAGGTGATTGTCGCATTATGTGTTGCATGAATTATTCGTGAATTATATTAATATGTGGTTACTTGAATTTTGAGTGAGTGAAACCAGCGACTTCGAATGGGCGGATTGACTTTCGCGATAACTCAACTGAAAGCTTGAAATCTCTATTTGTGCCCATTAGGTGCGAAGTTCGATTCCACCATCTTGGCCCTGAAAAGCTTGTCCAATGAGCTCAGTTTCGGTTCCGAAGGGGCCCAAAAATCGCGTTATTTACTGTAACTCGACAAACGGTGTCGATATTAGAGTGAAATTGTGCTTTTCTTCTAGAGAAAATATGTCTCTATAAATTAGTATTAGTTCTTTGCTATGTGGTTCTTTTAGAATGCATGATTTGGGTTAAAATGTGTTGTAAAATGTGCCCATGAGACCCAAAATACACGAAAATAGTAATATCTCCGCAACTACTCGAGCTCTATAAGGGTGTTTGTCTCATTCTATAGAGCAATTCATCCTCAGTATAGCTGCAAATAGTGTGCTGCTATTGACATTATTTTGGTGCAGGTCAACAGGGCTTTTCAACGGTCTCACGACCCAAAATACACTAAAAAGGTAATAGTAAATGGTGATATTTGGTGGCTCATTTTGTAATTTAATGCTCAATATAGCAACACACATCCCAGAATACATATTCAACACTGAATTCAACACCTTGGCGATAAGACAAGGTACTAGTAGATATGCTATCGTGGTTTCATAGTGTTGATCTTGCCATGGACACGTACTTATCCTTTGAAAATACCCTCGTTGATGGGGAGTCTTCAGCTTTGTCAATTCACGCCAATGATTCCGATCGGTTGCAGCGTCGGTGAGAAGTCGCATTGCGTCAGTTCGCCATATGCGTTGCGGCACATACCAGAATTGTTGCGCCAGGTCTTTAATGATGATTGCGGACCATGTTGTTGACGCGCGCCCTCTCGGTCGTTTCCATTGGGTCGGTGGCTTCGAAATCAGTAATTGGTGCAGTTGACGTGTTTGAGGCATGCGTAGAATGTGTCCTGCAAGTTGAAGGCGATCTGCGAAGGCGATGGTTTACCGAAATGTTATTATCACAGCGTCGGTTGATCTCTATGTTGGTGATGTGATGGAATTTCGTGATGTTTAGTATTCGTAGGTGGCAATAGTTTTCGAATACCTCGAACATTTTGATGTCTGTTTGTTTTAGAGACCACGTCTCGCAGCCGTAGTATAAAACTGTACGCACAGATGCTCGATATATTTGTAGCTTAGTGTCGAGTGTTACGTCTTGCGCCGACCAGACTTTCTGCAGCCTGCTAAAGACGCTTCTGGCTCGTGCAATACGGTTTGTTATTTCAGAGCTCGCAGAGCCGTCAGCATTAATGAAGGATCCGAGGTAGCAGAATTCTGAAACGTTTTCGACCTGTACCCCGCCTAACATTATCTTCGGTGTACTACAGCAGCAAAACATAATCTTTGTTTTTCTTTGGCTTATAACCAGCCCGATGCGGGAGGCATTGTTCGCAACTTTATCGAGTATTTGTTGAAGTTGATATTCAGTATCTGCTACTATGGCGATGTCGTCTGCGTAGTCGATGTCGCTAATGAGTCTTCTGTTGTCGCTGAAAACAGAGCCATCGTGGTGGTTTAGAGATGTTTTCATTACCCAGTCGATTGCGCAGTTGAACAGCATTGGCGATAATATAGAACCTTGTCGCACACCGGAACGCACCGTAAATGTTGAGGATTTGGTGTTGCCGATCTTCACCAAGCTTAACGAGGGTTCAAAAAGTAGCTTTGTCATAGCTATGATTTTGTCGGGAACGCCGTCGGCTGCCATCACCTCAAACCTTCGGTTTGGTACATAAACACTCAAATAGTCAAGTTTTCAATGTAGTAGTTGTATCTATAAGACTCAAATAAGCTGAAATTTTTCAGAGTTTTAACGTAATTATAGATTTGTTCTGCCTGCGTTGTGTGAGTTCATACCTTATACAGTTGCGCACTCCAACAGGAAAATTTCCCCTAAAATAGAATTAAGATTGTTGCGACTGGTAAATTCGGGTTGTTTTTATTTGATGATTGAATGAGTAAATAAAGTTACGTGTGGCTTTGAGATATACTGCAAATAACAGCCACTTTGCTCTCAGTGTATTTTTGGAGTGTTATATATTGCTTTTTAGAACTTTGAAAGAGTTTGGAAAGTTCTATTTCGAACCTTACATTAGTGAAACTAGCTATTTTGGTTTTATTGTATTAAAGACGTTATATGTGGGTGGGGAAGCTTAGTTCTGTATTAGAAATGTGTAAATGTGTAAATTAGATAAAAATGTATTGCAGGGTTGATTGCAGAAGAGCAATTTGCTGTCCGTTTCGCCTCGCTGTGCTATTAACATGCGTGGAATAATTAATGAGATTTAGTTGTGGATTCATGAGTACTACAATCGCGATGCCTTAAGTTTGTGACAAATTGTATTTTTAGTTTCACCATTTTTAGGCGATTATACACTCGCAATTTGTCCTGGAATTGCAAATAGTAGCGAAAGTGCCTATATTCGAACGTTGATTAACTATGCCCAACGCGCTGGATATCGATGTGCAGTTCTTAATCACTTGGGTGCGCTTCGAACGGTTAAACTCACATCCAATAGGATTTTCACCTATGGTAAGTTAACACAGCTCACGGTGATCTCATTAGTAGCCTATAAGTGCGCTGAATGAGATTTTTAACTAAAATAAAATATGCTTTATACACGTTTTCATAAGTGTGTGGTACTCTGAATTACTAGTGTTTTCTTGGATTCGTCTAAATCTTGTCAAATCGGTAATTGGAAAGAATGTTATTTCTCTGTATTTAGTTTTGTTAGAATGCATTTTACTCGTATGCATTTCATTGAATATAAAATCTGCGTTTGGGTTAGGAATGCTGATTATTATTGTAGCCTTTATTCAGTGTACATATAAATTCAATTCAAATATTCAACTGAAGTTTTAAAATATCAAATCCTTGCCACACAGTGATTCGGAATAGGGGTGGTCCGGGGTGGGCAACCCAAGGCGGTCCCAGACCGGACTGGCCTCTGTGAAATGGAGTTGCATCACTGCCGATAATGTTATGTGCTGGTGCTGAAAGTAAAATTATATTAAGTAAACCAGTACCGTGGCGTAACATTTTCAGCACAAAACAGATGTGTATTATATTGCTATACGGCTGATTAGCTCATGCTTAAGATATGCCAAGCTATGTTCCTGTTCACAGTTGTTTCATGATGTTTAAGGGGGCACAGAAGAATACGGTCTAATGGTAACAAAATTGGCAGAAATGTATCCGGGTACACGTCTATTTATTGTTGGGTTTTCGATGGGTGCAAATATTGCTACAAAGTTTCTCGGCGAGGATCCGATCTTAACCAATCGAATTATATCCGGCATTTCTGTATGTCAAGGCTATGACGCATTGAAGTAAGTGGAAGAAGTGAAGTAAGTTGAAATGTTAAGACATTATAATCTTTTCTGAAAGTTGACGAGAACAAGTTGCTATACAAACGGCGCTGTGTCTCGATCAACAGCCGTTTGCTGTTACTAAACGCCTTAAGTTTTCATTGTTATTGATTATTACGAGTGGTATATATTCGAAAATAACTTGATTTTAGAATGGTTGTACTATGTTAATTATATTTAGACTGGTTCAAAATAGCTCAAAAAGAATAAAATTGTGAAATTTCGTTTATTTCAATCTGAAAGTTTGTTTATTGGTGTATTGTAAAAGTAGAATTTATAGAAACTTTGCCTTTTTTCTTCACAGATATGTTTATATATATATAAAGAATATATATATATATATATGTATATATATACATATATATATATATATATAAAGCTATACATATATATAAGGCTGGTTTAATATATATACAAGGCTGGTTTAAAGTATTATCTAAAATGGCGATTCGGGAAGATTGTTTATTTTAGAAAATATATTTTTTCGAAATATTTCACTTTTATTTTCCTTTTACTTCACACATATTTTAGAGAATGAGGTTTTGTGATATTGCTGTGTATATGCCTTTCTAAACTCGATTGAAGGATTTTTACTAGTTATAATTTTTGTCAAGATCTTGACAAATTCTTGTTGCTGTGACATTAGCAGTGGAAGTTTGTTTTGCCCAACTTCAGTTGTTTTGGTAATATTTTTTTTATTCTACGCTTTCGAGATAAATAACTGAGTACTAGTATAAGTAACTTCGTTGGTAGCTAACTTTACTGGTTACTTTCGTATCAGAGCGGTTGAGGCAGAGAAAACTCCATTCAGATATCTATGAAATTGAGTAACAGCTGTCTTTCGAATTTTATTATGCTATATTTGTAAATACTACAACTGTCTGTGGAAATATGCAGTCTCTTTCGAAAATCCAGCCAACATCATAGGTGCACCACTTTCAGCAAAATTTGTTACCACATTTCCAAATAAGTTTTCGTTACAGACTTTTAACCTTCACAAAACTAAATTTCAAAGTCAACAATACTAGTTGATACAATGCCATACTGTCAATTATATATGTGTACTCGTTCAAATTTCATCGCTGCGTGTAATTTTGAGAATACTTCTTAAAAAATGAAGTTGTGTTATATCTTACATAGTTTACAAGTGTCTTTAAAACTTAAGTTATCTATAATCTTACGTAGTGTATATTAAATATTTTTCTTATGTGTTTTGGTGCTCTTCCAATATTTTGTGTACAGAGAAATATTTTGTGCCTGCATTTTCGAAGACAATTAGAAAATAGAAATTGGAGGTTTGTTTAGGGCTTCATGTAGCTCTTGCAATAATGTGTTTGTTCCCGGAGTTATCCTAGCTGGAAGCATGCTGCTACTTTTGAAATATAATTTTTTAGTTGCCACGCAGTAATTAACCTGTCCGAATGTAATGACATTTTCTGCTGCTAAATCTTGTCGAAAACTTGCTCATGTCCTTCACGTTGGTAAATGTAAATTTTATATTACCATAAATTCGTACGCTGTGGTTTTTAGGTGGTGTGGTATAACGTCTATTTGTTTCTTCAGAGCATCGCCATATTTACTCGCATGGTCAAGTCTCCGTCGATTTTATTTGTACATTATGACCGAAAATATGAAACACCTTCTTCGCGATCATTACGACCAAGCGATCGGGCCGCACGTTAAGTCGGGCCTGATTGAAGATGAACAACAAATATGGTCTGCAACCTCTCTTGTTAGTCTGGACGATTGCTATACTCGGTAAGTTTAAGAATAGAGATAGCCTCTAGTCTGTAGCCGGTTAAAGTGTGGTACGTAATCCAGCGCGATATAAACTATAATGGTAGGCCCACGGCTGGTTAGTTTTGATGATACGCCTTTAATGATCACGATGTCAGAATTTGTTGCATACAGAGTCCATGAAAATTGCCAGTTTTTCAGAACAGTTTCATGACATTTCAGAGCGTGAGTTCGACTTTTACTGATGGTACGGCCATAATAATACAAATTTACAGAATCATCGATGTTGTAAAGTTGTACTGTTCTATGTCCCTAAAATTGAGCTAAGCACTCTTCTGTGGGAACAAAAATGCCTAAAAATTCAATATTTCGCTCCTAGCTCCCATAATGTGCTACATACATTCCTCGGTGAATGCAATTAATTTTGGCGCTAGGCTGACTGTCTGCATTTTGGCAGGCTACGTACTATTCTATATTCCTAAAGTTGGGCAAACCACTTCTTTGGGTAGATTAAGTACTATTGTATGTCACTAAAATTGGGCTAAACACTCTTCCGACGGTTCTGAAATACCATATTTCGTACCTACATAGCAGCACTAATATGCTATATACCTCCTTCAGTGAATATAAAAATTTCTGCACTGGCGTGACTGTCTGAACACCATTTGAGCAGGCTAAGTGCTAATCCACAAACCATGGACTCTATTATGGACGTTTGTCCTCTATTTCCTCTAATTCGAGCTAAGGTCAAAAAAATTTTTTTGACCTGTATTCGTGCCTATAAATAGAGTTGCAACCTGTAGTTATCTGTCACTTACTGTTTGGCTTTTAATACTAAGCTAGTATTATGTAGATTGCAGAACTCCTTGTGTTTGGCACCAGCTCCAGCAAAAATTTCGAACTTCGACACCCTCAGTATAGATACATTAATGATTTGAAGCATGGGCGTAGCGTGTGTTGATTACGAACAATACTTACGCTATGTGGAACTGTTATATTACTTGTAGTGTCATCATTTCTGGACCTTAAATAAATCGAAGCAAGCAACCGATTTACGTGCAACGCTTGTGGTATTTGGTGGCGGAAGACTCGTTCGCTTGGAGCTTTGCGTAGCCTTAGATGAACATGAACTGTGATGCTTACTTTTTAATTTTCTGATCTGGACTGCAATATTATAAGCTCGGTTTTCCTGGGTCAAGCGTAACACTGTTGCTTCTACAAGAGATCGAGTATTTTGGTGATGTCCACGTTAGCTAAGCTTAAACTTGATGATAGGATCAGACATTTCCCCGGGCTCACGAGTAACAACCACAGGCAGAAATTATAGTGATATGGAACGGCTCATCTATCTAGGCTTCAATTCTCTGCAATTAAATTTGTCTAGTAGTCAAATTATATGTATCATTTCTGTTTATGATCGAGCTTATAATGGTGTTTCCATATCAGTTAATTATAAAGTATATATGGTCATCTGTTGTAATGCCGAGAGATACTGCTTATTCGTCGGATTGTGAGCAGCTGACGATTAGCGGCGTTACTAATTCAACTTGGTTATCTCCTGACCATTCGAGTTCGGCGTCTGCAAAGTGAAATTTATGCGCCAAATTCTTTCTTGTAAAGTCGCAAGGCTATTCCGCTGTGAAATAGCATGCGCAGAGTGCTAGATACATTGGCATGATCAACTCACGAGAGGGTCTGACTCACCTCTGCATCGCAGCAGATTCGGAATTCGGGTGCTGTTACCCTGGCATCGTCGTGTACATTGACGGCCTTGACTCTCGCAGACAAGGTTGCTAAGGCTGATATTCTGAGCTTTTGCGTTACTGCTGCCGCATGAGCCAGCTTAAGGTGTCCTCTATTTTTAGACCAATTTGTCCTCTATTTTTTCTTGGATGCGCACATGCTCTGAATTCATGTCCCTAAAATTATGCTAAAAGACTTTTCTGTGACTTCAAAAATGCTTAATAATCCAATACTTCGTATCTATCATCCCTAATATGCTGTACACTTCCCTCGGTGAATCGAAGAAATTAATTTCGGCACTATGGTGACTGTGTGGACACTATTTGGGAAGGCTAAGTAGAAATCTATTTCCCTAAAATTGGGCTAAATTCTCTTGGGAGGTTTCTAAAATCCCATATTTCGTACCTACGTAGCACCAGAGTAATATGCTATATACCTCCTTCAGTGAATATAAAAAAATTCGGCACTAGGGTGGATGTCTGAATGAATACCATTTGGGCAGGCTAAGTACTTTCCGTTGTCCTTAAAATTGGGCTTGACGCATTTCTCGGTGATCAAAATGCTTAAAAATCCAATATTTCGTTAACACCACTCACTATATACCTTCTTTACTGAATATAAGAAGTAAATTTCGGCAGTAGGATGGCTATTCTGAACACTATTTTGGAAGGCTAAGTGATATTGTATACTTCTAATTAATTGGGCTATTATTTCCTTTCTAACTAAAAATGCAATATTTTCTATGTGGCACTCTTAATTGCAATATTTAAAAAATGTGGGTTTCATATAGACAAACATTTTTATTTATACACGAAGTTATTGTAAGTTAATTAGCTCAAGAAAAAATATCAAAAACAAGTTAGAAAAAATTCCCTAAACCGGAATTGGAAAACGGAACCTTTTGAGTATGTTTCAGTATATGTTTCGGAACACTACACACAATATTTTGGTCAGTCATTTAAGCCCAGCAAGAATATTTTACGCCATTTGAGACGTATTCGTTTGACTTAGGGGCCGATAAACCCGATTTCTGAAATATGCTTTCAGTTGTTTGATTATGTAGTGTAGGCAGGAATGATCTATATAGGTTTCGCGGTACGCTGAATGTGGTGATTTGTTTATCTACACTCAGTCACGCATATTTCGTGCCTTTTCAATGTTTAGGGACGATGAAACTGATTTCCAGAATATAGATTGTCTTCACTTGTTTGGTTATGTATTGCGTGCACTGCACTAAGAATTTGTCTATATTACGTTTTTAAGTACTCTGAATACGGAGGTTGGATAATCTAGAATCCAAACATGACTGCCACACCATTTCAGTGGTTCGCGAATGGGTTATAGTTGATTGTCGGAGCCGATTTACCAAACGAATTTCTTCTGTCGTCACTTATTTTGTTATTCCTTGCTTCCTATGTGTTCAGATGGTTATTATAGGTTTTTGAACCGTATGCGGTATTCCTTAAGTCGTATTAGACCAGCATTTATGCGTCGGGGTTCCAGACGTTTTACAGTGGTATATACATTAAACACAAAGATTACTAGTGAATTCAGAATGAAAAATATAGATGCAACAACGCTTTCATTTCACTTTTTCTTGTAAGAACTAGTAACAAGCATCGGTACATTTTGGTACATTGATGGGCAAAAAATTTATGTTTGTTAGCAGAAAACAGACTTTTAGGTTTGTCGCTCCGGACCTTGGATCGGTCCTTACGGAAAAAATTCTTGGGGTTGCTTCGTTAATTGGTGATTTCCAGCTATTATATTCCCGCGTATTCTTCTATAAAGTTGTTATGCCGTGGTTTTGTTATTAGAAAAGAAAATGTTGTTTTAGAATGAAACGGGGTGTTACGGAAGAGATAAGGGGTCTGTTTTTCCCATGGTGCCGCTGTTCTTTGTACCGACGGTTGTTAATTAATTTTTTGTAATCCTTTAAAGCGAAATCATAATTTATGGTATCGTTTTTTGTGTAATTGTTTTATTAACCTGTCAGTGTTTTAACTGCCTTCATACATGTTTTAACAATAATCCAGATCTTTTATCTCTTGTGCGCCTTTATAAGTCTTTGTATGAAGTAGTGCCAAGTTTATCGAATTAATATTAAATGAACGTGCACGTGGATTTCCATAGCTAAAATTTTAATCGCGTTGTGTAAACAAAAGTGAACTTTGAATATAGTACGTTTTTAAATATAAATGTATTACATTACTGACGTTTGAGTCGTAGCTAAAGTGCGGCAGATTAAAGTACAGCGGTAGGTTGGTTGTGCTTATGCAGAATGCTGTATAAAAAGTGAGACACCACAATACTATCATGGGTATACCTTTGGTGGTATGTGAAACATATCAGTTTGTATGGAATTACATAAGATTAAAATTAAGCTTTCGACAAATGTGCATTTTTGAATATTTACCAAGAATTATGACATAATACCTCGAAATATCAGTATTTGCAGAACATATTGCTTTTCGGTCTGTCACAAGTTTTAATTAATACACTACCAAGTGTTTCTGATGATTTATTGAGAAAAATCATATAGGGACACGACGCGATTTATTCCGACCTTACCCGCCTGGTTCTGAGGGAGGTGTTCCCTGGAATGGAATTACATAACATTAAATTAAGCTTTCGACAAATGTGCATTTTTGAGTATTTACTAAAAATGGTTATATGATACGTCCAAATATCGGTATTTTCAGAACACTGCTTTTCGCTCTGTAACAAGTTTTATTTAATAATACCAAAAGTTTCTGATGATTTCTTGATAAGTGTATAAAGCATATAACATGATCGTGGATCACGATATCCATTTCGACCTTGCGCCCTGGTTCTGGGGGTTAACCCCTCACTTTTTTTTCGGGGGTTATCATGGTATCATGGACAAAAATTTTTGTAGACCCCGAGCTTGCGGTGTCGTTTGAAAATTTTTTCCTCCCCTCGACTTTTGAGGTTATTATACAATACCTCAAAACCTCGAGGTGAGGTCTGCAAAAAGTTTTTCTCTATGATAACATGACCCCCAAGAAATTAAAACAAGTGGGTAACCCATAAATCCAGGGGGTAAGGTCGAAATGAATCGCTTCATACCTGATCTTCTAATATGGAGCGTGTCTTACTCTTGTCAAGAAGTCATCATAAATTCTTGATAGTACTAAACAAGCGATATGTAATATGTTTGTGTTGCTATTCTTATTTCAGAAAAATAGCTGGATTTTCATCGCTTGAAGAATTTTATGAATGGTGTAGTTGCAGCCATGTAATGCAAAATGTAAGTTAATCACCAACTTATTGTTAGCATTGTTTGGCAATTCCTTGGTGCATTTTATAGTGACGGGTAGTTATTGAGTATTATTAAGTATACACTATAATAGACATACCTCCAGAAATAACAGCTCATCGCTCGCTGGTCGAAACGGTCGATAAAATTGCTTGCTCCAAAGGCTTCAGTCACTCCGGCAGCTTTTGTAACCGGTTTATAACCTGTCTATTATAGCACGTATGCGCGCCGGCCTTGCCACAGAGGAGGAGAGGGAAAGTGTCACTAGGATTTTTGAGCTCTCCAGGATTTCAGCGGTTTCGCGAAAGCCGTGCTTTCAAGGTAAATTAGGTTCCCACCCTGGTTTAGCCCCAGCATCAATCAAGTACGATTATTCAGGTGATTCCAAAAATGATCGTCCTAACAATAAACGGTGACAACAAAAATCAATACTACTGATTTTCGGTTATTCATGACAAACTCTGGAGTAAAATGAATATGGTCTGCTTAAATACGTATTTGCAGTAGGTATAGAACTAATAAATATGCAATAAAACCAGCGATATGCATGTTGTAAATGCATGAAAAACTTGATAAAATGTAATAACAAGACCTCCAGTGGACCTGAGGTTATAGTTTTTCCAACTAACCAGGGGGAAATTCTCCAAGATAGAGTACTAGAAATGAGTGTCGCGTTTCCAACGAACGAACATCGAATAGAAACCGAACAAAATTTACTTATCCGCGAGCACATTTCAAACAACCTTTGAACCGCTCTGGAACAAATTTTGAAAAATTGAGCTAAAAATTTGGAACAGTCACGAAAACAAAACTAAAAATTTTTCGAACGAACATCACTCACTTTTGGCGAGCACTGGAATTTCTTTTCCCAAAGATCGAGCTCAAAGCTCCATGGTAAAATTTTATTCCTGTGGAGATGCCATGTACTTATATCATGCCTTCTGAAATCAGTAAGAACTTCGCTATGAGTATAAACCTATCTGTTTTAGATTCGGGGACAAGATGAGGACTTCTTAGTGTCAGTGGGGATACCACAAGTCTAAAAATTGTAAAAAAATAAGTATCTTCAGTGCTAAATTACAAAATCAAATCGGTGCTAACATGTCTCTGATTGAAGTTAAGAATAACTTTGATTATTTCATTTGTAATTTATCAATAATTGTTTAGTTTTCGGACGGCGTTTTTAAACCATTTGTTGATAAAAGTTTTATCTTGATGTCGACCGCCGGTGACAGCCCGGAAATCATTACATATTTTGTGCGCTTATTGCAGAAAACTTTCAAACCATGTATACATTTCGTAGCATGTCATATTCGAATCAATAGTTTTATTGCATTCAGTTATTAAAATTTTAAGGACGGTGCAATAAATCACAATCATATTAAACCTTCTAATATTTGTTGGAATCTGAGATTCACTTATCTGTAGGACACATTATGTGAACGAGACAAATTATCTGTGGACGCTGAAAACATTCATGCAGGTTATATAACTTTTTGTGTCTGGACTTGTCATACACTGAAACGACACGCCAGTGCATTGTATGATACTTCCTTTCCGTCTTATTCTTTGCTACCAACCATTACTTAACCATAACTAATCGCCAGCGAGGGTAAAAAAGGGGCCAGCGTGGTTTCATCTCTAGATTGTCATTATGTAATAACCAGTAACAGGATTTGCGTTTGAAATATATAACACCAAAAAATTGTAGAATCCTTGAATCTTTATAATGCTGGTGTGATAGCAGTTATGTAACAACACAGCGTGCCTCAAGCCCTCGTGTAGAAAACTGCGTACAACTTAGTAAGCGACGACAAACGAAATTTTGTCCGTATCTCGGGTTCGCTGATGGTCCGGATTAAATATAGAAAGGCATAATGCAGTAATGTTGGATTTTGGATGACCTCACCATTCAGATCTTTAAACCACCTTTAAAGCCCAGGCGTCGTAAAGTCTAGATGGACTCTAGATGACCACATTCTCCATATTGAACAACTAAAGACAGACTATATCGTAGAAATTAGGGCTTGTCGACCCTAAAGCAATTCAGATCTACTGAAAAGTCATGAAATAATTGTGCTCTGCACTTAATTATCAAACTATACCTTATCTGAAAGCGCAGAAAACAGCGCAAAACTATGTAAACGACTATAAAATTTTGTCGGTATGTCGGGTTCGCCCAGGTCCACAGTAAACTCCCGAAAAGGCATAATACAGTCATATTGGATCTGGAAGACTACACCATCGTATTCAGAAGGTTAAACTCCTTTAAAACCCCTGAAAAGGCATGGTACAGTCATGTTGGGTTCTACGTGACCACATCATCTATAATTAACAACTGAACACGGACTATATCGTAGAGATTTCGTCGACCCTAAGCCCATTCAAATCTACTGGAAAAGTTATGAAATCTGAAAGCTCAGTAAACAGCACATAACTAAGTAAACGACGATAAACGAAATTTTGTCGGTATATCGGGTTCGCTGTTGGTCCACATTAAAACCCTGAAAGGGCTTAATAGTGTCATGTTGGATTTGGATGACCACACCATAGTATTCAGAACTTTAAACTCGTTGAAAACGTCTGAAGAGGCATGGTACAATCATGTTGGGTTCTAGGTGGCCACACCATCTGTAATGAACAACTGGAAACATACTATATCGTAGAAATTGAGTTTTGTTCACCCAACGCCCATTGAGATCTACTGAAGTCATTAAATTTTCGTGCTGTACTCCAGATTACCATACCATATTGGCATTTATCATATCAAAACGCTAATATATAGGCTATTCTTGATGCCTTCCATGCAATACATAGCTAAATAAATGAAGACCGTCTACGTGCTGGAAATCTTGCTCATCGACCCCAAACGCATTGAAATCCACTGAAAAGGCACGAAATTTTCCTGCTAGATGTTAGATACCCAAAACATCGTATTTATTGTGCCGAAAAACCTATGCACACGACGCTGGCTTCGCTTGTTTAGTTTCAAGAACTCGGTATATGTATGAATATGTAAATAAATCGGATGCAAATACGTATATATATTATTTTGCGCAGCCCGTTTACAAAAACTTTTAGTTTTTGGTTAGCTGTTTTGTAGAAATGACTGATGTTTTTGCAAAAATACTTCGAGCACATCCAATTGTTACAACTACGTGCTATTAAAAAGTTTTCTGGAAGAAGATATTTACGACTACGCTGCTAAAATAAGTAAACATTACAACACCTTGTGTCTGGGAAGAAAATGACCCATTCAGAGAATTAGCGCGTTTCTACTTTATGCAGATCTAGTTTTAATAAATATTATGTAATGGGATTTTGGCTATTCCTGTTGATAAATGCTGATTATTGACACTATGAATTTTATGATGAAAGTATTATATTGTTTAGGTGTCGGAACTGAACTTCTTAACTCGTTCCTCTATTCGCTGGAAATTTTCAAAGGGACATGAATTGGGGGGCCCTCTAGTTCGGAATTGGGGCCGCCGGATTTTGTGGGGGACGCAGTGTAGATTGAAATCTAAAAATTTTCATCAAACATTTTTCGGCGAAAAACGCTATAATAATTACTAAATTACGCCAGAAACGGTACAGAAACACCTTCATTGAGGTTAAAATCAACTTTTCAACCCGTGCTTTTGCTGAAATTAATCAAATTTTAACTTCAGAAAGGATTTTTATCAGGTTTTTATGTCAACTGGTAACGTTTTTCGGGAGGCGGGACCAACAATTTTGTTACGGTTACGCATCCGGTTTTTGCCAGGGGGTACCAAAAATGCCATGGCCTTCCACTTTGGAGAAGCCAGCTTAACAAATAATACTTAAATAAACAAGTAGCAATCACTGATGGTATGTGCATTGCATCAGACGGTGACCTAAACCATTGTGAAACTGCAGTTTATGTAGGATACCTCAATTTTCAAATTTGTTGCATTGCATAGCTTCTGGATCAGGGCTGCGTAGCGGTCTTACTACAAGAAAATTATGTTATAATTTTCTATAGGTTTGAGTGGATCTTTTACGCACAGAGCGGAATCGAATGGTTAAGTTTCATATACGTAGCTGGTATTTGTATTATTTTGTACTTGATTATCAACAATATTTCACAGCCTAGTCATCCAGTTTTGGGTTGAACCTTATTATTCTTCGGAAACTGAATTTAGCATTTTGAAATCCTCTAAGTATTATATTCCAAGTATTCGTCGCCTGTGGTAATGTTTGCCCGCTGCGCCGCCATCTGTAGTTGTAATGATATTTGATAAATTCTAGTTGTAACAAATAATTTTGATCTTTTTAAAATAATATCAAAACTTTTGGTGTTTGCTGTAATATTGGTGTTTATCTTTGACGATTTAAGTCCTACATATACAAAAGTTTGCAGGGATCATTAAGTACAGGCGAACACGAGACTGTCTGTCTGAACAGGATCATCTATCGCACAGTGAAAAAACTCATAACTCCCTCAAAAATTATCCTATGCCGCTAAAAATTTTTATATACGTTTTGGTAAAAACAATCTCCTGATAGTTATATCGAAAAAAAATTTCTTCCAAAAAATACGGGCTGTTACAAATCGATAACAAAGTATACACAGAAAGTACTGAGTTAACATACATTCTAACGATAATATAGAGGCATTCGCTGAATTCCCTGCAAAATAACCTCCAAAATCCGTCCGTGGAAATGATGGCACCAAGTAAACTCAATCAAGAATCGACGAAACCGCATTCTACGCCTAACACCACGGCGGCGCCGGCCAAAATACTTCAAACGCGACCCAGTCCTATACTGTTAGAATGTACCGGAGAAGCATACGAAACGATCAACCGTCCGGATAATATTGGACGGGTAGCTTGGAGACTAAAAATATCAATATTGCGATATCGAAAGTTTGTGATTCTCGAAGAACGAGATGATCCGATTAAATTATTAATAACTTCAATACATAGGACAATATTATAACGTGTACTGGCAGGACGACCTCCAAGCATTACTATTTCACGCTAAAATGTCAAAAATATGTATTAATACATAATAGTGTCGCTTTTCTGTTATCATTAAGCCCTCGGGAGTTGCCGCCCCTGAGCCCCTCGCGTTTTTTAAAGTCGGGGGCTGCGGCCCCCTGAACTCCCACACTAAACTGTTCTTTTTCCTAACGGCATAGCCAAGGCGCGAGTGACGCCGCTATGACAAGTTCCGTATATATTATTTCTAATTTCAACTATAATAGATGCATTTTTCAGGTTCGCGTATGCATTTTTCACGTTCTCATTTTTCAAATTTTCAAATGCAGAGGAAATTTTTGGCATCGACCCAACATATAAAAGCTCCATACGATTCTACGTCGAATGGTGAAGACCTTATCTAAATCTGCCCGTCCCATCATGAGCTGTGGTGACTTGAATAAAAATAACGATTTTCAGATATTCACTTCTGAGATTTCACCAATTTCAAGGGGTCTACAATCCCTCCCAGGGTTTGTTATTACGGCTTCAGTTCCATCCTCTGTGGAAAAATCTTCAAAAATAGGTCCATAGGGGTAGGGAGTAGACGATATTATGCGCAGCTGTAGGCGTTTTGATGCCGAAAAACAAAGTTATTGCCATTTAAAACCCATCAAAAATCCAAGAACAATAACAAGACCGACCGAGACGCTGTTGTATTTTGAGCCTGTAAGCTTTAATATGAGCAGTATAATTGTTGGTTGCGCTTAATAGTTTCTCAGATGCTACATTCTCCGATTTGCAAAGTAAAATATGATCGAAGAACGTTAATTATTATTTCGTGTTTCTATAGTGGTGCCTTTTACTGCATAAATTTTATACATTACACTATTTTTTATTTACGACAATTTTAAGGTATTTTGACAGCCGTAGTACACGGCAATATTGCCAACATCCCACATTTGTTAACAAAAAAGCGCTGCGAAGAATGTATAAGTGAAGTTTGTTAATGTTTGTTGTCTGAAGCGTCGAAATGTAAAACTTGTTGAATCATTGATTATTCATTATTATTATGTTTCAATTTTAATGAAATATTATACGTTGTATCAAATGACTAATACTGTAGCAGGAGACTGCTGCCTGGGTTTCGTAAATGTTGACTATAACAGGAGACTGTGTTTTTTACGCTACTACAGGTAATATTGTGCTAGGAAGGACACTGAATTTATTGTTCTGACGGGATGTACGATAATTACAACGAGTCTCTAAAAAGATATCAATTATTTGTGGACAATGGGCGAGAGTACACCCACATGTTGACCATGACGACATAGCCGTCTCATCGTCTGCGTTGACGAAATGTGCGGATATTTGATCCTCCAAGGATAAAAAGAACTTAATAACTTCAGCTTAGTGTAGACATTTCAGTGCAAAGTTAACTTTCAACGCTAAAATCAGTTTAAAGTTTCAAACCGTTGAGTGCTAAAGTGGTATTTTTGTCGCAGAATCACAGCAAGTTGCTGAGTTGCTGAAAAAATCATCCGTCGTCATCTGTTTGACGAGTGTAGCATAAATTGAAAATTATTTACCAAATGTTTCTGTTTCAGATCAAAGTTCCAATGTGCTATCTCAATGCGCTGGACGATCCTATAGTTCCCGAAGGTTTACTTGAACTGCCTCGTAGAATTGCAGGTTAGCACAAATAGAGGAAAACGGTTTTATATTTGAGACATTTTATTGAAGTTTCCCCTTCTCAATAACGAACATCCGGCGTATATTAGCAAGATAAGTTCACTCCGAATTTGGAAGTCGTTTGGATCACAGTGCTATAATAATAACTAGTAGCCTGTCTCATAGCCCATGTGCTTAATTCTGAGTATTAAACATGTAATTTATGTCAGGCGTCAATAAACTTTACCGCAGCATTCTATCGTTGAAGAGTGGAGTTATCACGGGTCAATTTAAATCTGTTTTGAATCCGCATGGCAGTGTAGCTAACCGCAATTCCGACATAGCGTACACAGCCATATAGAGCATCAACTTACACAATGAGTGTAATATCATTGAAGAGTTGATCAGACAGCCTATTATTGCGTATTCAGTCTCTTATAGGCTCGTTTAAAACTACATTTTGAGCCAACCTTGTGGCGTGCTAAACAACAATAGCAGCGGCCAAGACATAGCCGCACTAAGGCCAAACTGCTCTACAAAAAGACCACAAAATCATCCATATAGTTCCTGCGATTATGGCGACATGGCTGTTTTCATGTATTTTGGTTCTCATGGACCAGTTCAAAAAATCATTTTGAGGCAACCCTGTAATGTAAATAATGACAATATCAACACACTAGAAACACCAACATAGAGGATTAATTGCCAATATTCAATGAAAATGAAACCAATATCACTTACTATTGATTATGGGAATATGGACGTTTTCGTGTCTTATGGTCCAATTTAAAAAACCAATTTCTAGCTTACTCTAAAAGATACATAACCCCTGTAATCAAACATTTTTGTTTCTACATAGAGCTTCACCACCTCTACAATGCATTACCACCCATTATAGATGTCCGTCGGATATCAAGACATGGCCGCTCGTGTGTATTTCGGGTTTCATGGGGTTTTTAAAACCTCGTTTGGGCCCTAATCCTGTAAACAAGGTAACATTTTCCAAAGGCTTTATATAAAGTTTCATACAGCTTAATTTTTCTTTAAAATGAACCTGATTTGCCTCAAATATCTGCCCTGGTTGTTTACATACAGCCAAGAATGTGTTTTATTGGACTAGAGCGTATTTTGGCCCTCTTTTATGGGCGGAAGGAGGTGAATCTGTTATCGCATCCAGTTAAAGGACACAAGTTGCTATTTTAATCTTTCGGATGAGTAATCGCGCGAGGCAATCGGCCTGATTAAATAAGTTGAGTTATGCTTGTAACCTAAGGAACACAGAAAGAGAAACCGTCAAAATTCAGCGCTTGAGTCTGTGAGAATTCTTCACTGTGCTCGGTTAAGTCACTACTCAGAATTCAACAAGATTCTCATTGTTCAAGTCAGGTTTATTACACAGAACTGTTATACACTGCCCATATGCACACCATTCATGTGAACTATAGACCTGATAAAAGAATCTCTCAAAAAATAATAGCTAGGTTGACATGTGGTAAATAAACATAATGAGATCACTAAAAGTGGGATTCGGGTTAGGTTTTACCGCCCTGACGCTACCTTACTAACAGCTAACTCGACCCGACAGGTAGCGCTTCTCACCGGGATTGTGGAATAGGGGGACGGATTTTAGCCTTTATTTTGCCAAAAGCTATTCCTTTGAGTGACCTCTATCTAAAGGTCAGCCGCAACAGTGTCACAATAACAACTAGACGGTATGTTAAAAGTCATGTTTCTTACGAGGAACTGTTGTACACTGCAATTATCCACACTATCCTTGTGAAATATATACCAGGTCAAAGATCGTGTCATAGAAAAATATATACTGACATACTGTTAATACTCAGATGACACCATAAAAGGTGACAATCGGATCAGGCTACACCGTCCCGACGCAGCCATACTAGCAGCTGACCCGATCCGGCAATTTGTGTCGTCCCAAACAAATACCAGGCTTGTGGAGTAATGGAAAGGATGTTGGACCTAGTTTACCAAATGCGATCCCTTTAGGCGACCTCCCATAAAACTCGGCCCCTTTGCTAATGCATTTCGACACCCGGAATTTTTATTCTACAATGAAAATGTAGTTGTTATAGTCGAAATTTGAAGGTTGTGAAATTGGCTGCGTGTTGTGTAAGTCTCAAATTCAGATATAAGCATACTTTTAGGATTTGTGTAGTATGGTACATCATACAGTATGTATTATTGTATTATGACTTAAATTGAATGAGTACTTTGTAGGTCCTTTGATCTTCCAGCCGCCTAGACCTATTATCTGATTTGAACATCGAGATTGTGTAAGTCTCAAACTCAGATATAAGCATACTTTTAGGATTTGTGTAGTATGGTACATCATACAGTATGTATTATTGTATTATCACTTAAAACTCAGATAAGCATACTTTTAGGATTTGTATAGTATAGTACATCATACAGTATGTATTGTTGTATTATCACTTAAATTGGATGAGTACTTTGTAGACCCTTTGATCTCCCAGCCGCTTAGAACTACTATCTGACTTGAACATCGAGATACTGTGTCAGCATCATGTGCCTTATTATGGAGCACAAGCGGAGTAGTTGTGTGCCGGCTTCATGCTCTAGTCATAATGTGATTTATAGTGAATTTATGCCAAAACAAGACTTCAAATCTAGGGAGATATTTTTATTGAATTTGATACAATAGTGGGAGTTTGGTTGTAGTAATTTCTAAGCAGTTTGACATAATATTCGGTTTCCAACAGTAAAAGCGTAGTTTGAAAACAACAGTACATCCTTCGCGGAGTCATCAAATCCTTGAAGGGTCGCCTTAAAATCTGGATCGATGATGATTTATCTGTAAGAAAATTATGTGGAAAACTGTGGTTACGACGATTCAATTTGGTGGATGCGCAATCTTCCTAGGTTCTGCGTTAGAATAAATATAGACGTTTAATCTGGTGAAAAACTCAGTAAACAACAAAATTTGCAATAATATTTGAGTTAAGCAAAGTTGCTGATGGTGTCTAAACTTAAAGTATCATATATTCAGATTGTTGAAAAGTACGTTTTAAGTGTGTAACCTTTTTCGTCGAAAAAAGGGATCACAGTGATATTATTATTGTTGTTATTTAACTTGAAAAATCAATCTGTCTTAATGAAGAAAATTTGGTCAGCAGTATTTCGATAAAAAATTCTCAGTTACTATTTGAAAGGGCGAGAGTGGAATTTTTTCAAATAACTCACAAATTGAGACAAAAAATTTTTGGCAGTTATATTCGTTGCAAAGTTTTTCACGAGATTCCTAAATATTTTGTTCGACGCGTATTTATATGCGTGGCATGCATCTAATAAGCAAATGTTATCTGGTCCTGCAATGTTTAAAATTACTCGTCAAATAATAAGTTTTCTTAAAATTTGTGATTTATACTTTTCAAGACCTTTCGTCTTTTTGATCACTGCATTAAAAAATAAAGGATCCTATGGTTTTTATGTGATATTTAATGGATGTAACCTTGCCATTTTGATGCATTCTTGTGTGTTACTGTTATTTTGGGAATTTAAAGTGACTGAATTCTGAATGTTGCCGTGGTATAAATAACAAATTAGCCGCACTCGCTGCATGAGTAACTACATAGATTAATGTTTACGAGGAATTTATTGTAACGTGCACTTTAGTATTTTTTCAGAGTCTACGCCGGACACTTTATTTATAACAACGAAGCATGGTGGACATTTGGGTTTTCTTGAAGGCTATCTAGCCGGACCATATGAAGTAACATGGCTTGATCGATTCATTGTCGACTATTGTAATGCTGCAATTCAAACTTACGATGACGAACGTAGACATAAAGCGAGTTCAACGATATGTAGGCCAGTCGTTGAGCAACGAAATTCAATATTATCTAGTTCGAGGAGTGTGACAAGCAATATCTGTGATAATAGCAAGAATTGCCACGTAACGACACCGATTATATTAAAGGAACCCGAGGAAAATTGCCCTCTGGCTAGTGATGAGGAGTCGTTGCCTGACACTGATATTGTCCGCTCAGATGATTTTCCCGGGGACCGTATAAAAACGGCTAAGTTCGAATCGAGCAAGGAAAGCTTCCCGCTGCAACATTCGTACGCTCGTATAGTAAATTGTAGCAACCGATTGTAGCAAAGGTGGTGATGTATACTTTCTCGCTTTCTTGAACACTGCAGTTACGCTCAGAAATAAACGCAAAAATTTTTCTAAAATCGCGTTCGCGAAAAATTCGCCATTTGCCATTGAACAGTTGTTAACATTTTTCGCGGACTGTTCTAGAACTGTTCGCAAATATTTGCTTTTGCTTCTGACCGTAACTATACTTTATTTAGTTGGCGATTTAAGTCAAATTTGAAGTTTTCGCTCACGTCATTGTCGCGGGGGCCGGATTACAGCGACGAAGTTAAAATCTGGCAATGCAAAGGTTCCCGTTCGCAACATTTGCACGCTCGTGTACCAAATTGTATGTAGCAGCCAATTCTGTAGGATGGTGATGTTTTTTAGTCGCTTTCTTGCACGATAGGATTTTGTGTTACCGTAGCAGATCGGTTGTGTATATTTTCGCATTGTTCGTAATTAAATTATAACCATAATTATGCCTTACCAGGCAAAAATCCCTATCCTGTATCGTCGCTGTTGTAAACTGAAGTAACTTCAGCAGTTATCAGTATTGACGTGTCATAATTATTGTTTTAGATTTTGCCAAAAAAATTTTCCATAGTTTTGTAACGTGCGAAACTATTAATTCAGCCAACATACATACTATTCTTTATTTTGATGTTATAAAACTACGAAAAATTCAGCAATTATCATGCAACATCTTAATAGTTTTAGATTTTGCTAAAAACTTTTGTAAGTTACTCAACGAAATAATTACACTCAGTGGTAATACTTTTATTCGTTTAAAACAGCTTATGCCGAAACTCGCACGCATATATAGATGTGCAAATCATGTTTACACGAAAAGTGTTTCGTTTGCTCCCAGAATGATGCTGTTCTAGGCGGACTATGTTGGCTCATCGGCACAACTGCCTCTCACGTAATTGTTTCTACTGCCCTTTGCTTGTTCTCGGCGCTTAACTATTCCTCCATATAGAAAGCACCGTTTACCAACACAGTGTACTACTATAAACATCGTTTTCAGATACTTATTTACCTAAATTACGACAAAACATCATCGATATTTTGAGTCATAGTCATAACGTAGTGTAACATTGTGTAAATTGTGTGTTGCAGGGGTGAAAGTTTTTAAATTCCGTCTGTGTGTGTTTGATCGGCCATAACTAGGGAACGACTTAACCGATTTTTGGACTAATTCGAACCGGCATAGTCTTTACTCCGTGTACATCCCCGATTGTTTTTTTTTGATTTGGGGTCTGGCTCCGGGGTCAGGGGTCAAAATGTGAGGTTTTTGCCCATTTTACCCCATTTTAATACCCTTTACGGAAGCAAGGTTATTTTTATTTTAACTTTCGATTTGGTTTTATTTCATGGTATAATGATAAATGCCGATGCCTCATCTTTGTTTTGGAGTAAGGCTCCAGTTTTGGAATTATGGATGTTTGAGGTATGACGCCCTCATGCTTTCTCGACCGAAAATTAGAAAGTTTCTTCTGACGTCCTCACGAAAAGTTTCACTTGGTGGTTTTCGGGCATGGGAAACTCATTGCCGGTGTTGGTTTTACTTTGCGACCCATGGGTGTAGTGCTATGGCGACCCCTTGGTTAGGTGTCAGAGGTCAAAATGATGTTTTTAAGCCAATTTAGTATTCTTCACAGAAGCAAGAATAAAACATTAGAATTTTTATCTCTGTTTGGTTTTATTTCATAGTAAAATGAAAAATGCCGATGCCTTTATGTTTTTCGATTAACGCTCTGGTTCTGCAGTTTATGGTGTTTGAGGTATAGCACCCTCATGGCTCCTCGACCCAAAATTACAAAACTTGTTCTAACGTCCGTGGCGGCTGAAAAGCTTTACTTTTGGGAATTCATTGGCGTTTTGATTTTGCTCTGTGACTCATGGTTCCATGGATACGGCGGTATGGTGCCCCCATGGTTCATCGACACAAAATTCCTAATTTTATTCTGACGTCCTGGGAGGCGGATAGCTTGCAGTTATGGGGTTTTTGTGCGTGGTAAACTTATTGCCGATGTTAGTTTTGTTCTAGTTTGTGAGGTATTGTGTGATATCCAAATTATAGCATATCGACGTATGCTATCGAGAGCTGATTGGCTGTGCATGCAAAAGGCGTACGTGTACCTATGCTTCAATACGTTCTGCAATCTCGATAGAGTTACTAGTATAGATTGAAAGCATCATGTGCATTCTAAAAAATTGTCGACATAAAGTCCAGCATTATAAGGCATTATGTATTGTTAACAGTACACTGTTTGCCATATATGACCGCTGCCGCTCGCTCCTCGAAATATGCTATTATAGCATTGCTCGATTTAGCACGAAATATAGGACTGCTCGCTTGCTTCACGAAATATAGGGCTGCTCGCTTGTCGCACGAAATATAGAACTGCTCGCTTGCTGAACAAATTATAGAACTGCTCGCTTGCTGCACGAAATATAGTACTGCTTGTTTGCTGCACGAAATATAGTATTGCTCGTTTGCTGCACGAAATATAGGACTGCTCGCTTGCTGCACGAAATATAGGACTGCTCGCTTGCTGCACGAAATATAGGACGGCTCGCTTGCTGCGCGAAATATTGGACTACTCACTCGCCCGAAAGACAGCACTCAATTTTGGAACGTAATAGTACACTGTTAACAGTACACTGTTTGCCATATATGACCGCTGCCGCTCGCTCCTCGAAATATGCTATTATAGCATTGCTCGATTTCTGCACGAAATATAGGACTGCTCGCTTGCTTCACGAAATATAGGGCTGCTCGCTTGTCGCACGAAATATAGAACTGCTCGCTTGCTGAACAAATTATAGAACTGCTCGCTTGCTGCACGAAATATAGTACTGCTTGTTTGCTGCACGAAATATAGCACTGCTCGTTTGCTGCACGAAATATAGGACTGCTCGCTTGCTGCACGAAATATAGGACTGCTCGCTTGCTGCACGAAATATAGGACGGCTCGCTTGCTGCGCGAAATATAGGACTACTCACTCGCCCGAAAGACAGCACTCAATTCTGGAACGTAATAGAAAGCAACACGAACGATCTCGTCAAACACTTATTTTTGACTGAGCCCGATGTTTGCACCGTGTTTACACAAGCAGTTAAAAGATAAATTTAACCTGTTAAAATAACTTTTCCATCTTAGATACCCTTCAAATTGTAACGAAAGTTGTTTTCGTACTCTCAATTTTAAAGCAATCATGGGCGACGATACTACTAGGAATTTTTGTAGGGTAGAAAATCGTGTAGAAATAACACATTTTTCGGCTGGGATAGTATTTGACCAGCTCCATATATTAATGTGCAAGTATAACAATAAGGTGGCTGTGCAACTTGTATTTGCTTGATGTTTTTTTATTCATGCAATATGAATATAATTTGTAACATAATACTAATCGGTAATGGAACTACATTTGTGAGCGGAGCTTGGGCTATAGCATTACGAATGTACTCAATTTTATGTTCTTGTAACTACATTGCATAGGGCTTTATAATTGGTAAAAATATTATATTTGAATTCTTCGACCCAAAAAACCCTATAATGGTTTGATCGAAACGATTCTATTTCAATAAATAACACAAATATTGCAAAATTCTCTATTTTAGCTGTTAAGCTTAACTAATTAGCTAATTACTAATTAACCACTCACGCTCAAAACTGCTGATCTCCGAACAGAATAGAGTGAAACGGAGATGAGTGCCACACAGGCGCCAATAAAATCATGACTTCACCATGCTCCCTAAAATGCCGTAATACTTGAATAATAAGCGAAAACACACCAAGCCATACCCTGCACCCATGTGTGTCTAAAAGCGTCTACACCCGCAGTACCCGGAGAGTAAAATTTTGAATAAATTTTTTTGCATTTAGCATTGTAATTATTTGCAAAAAGATCAATATTGCAAGGACCCCACTTGCTTTGTAAATAACGAAAAAGTCCTCCTCTGAAATCGCCCAATCGTCCCAATCTTTAAATTTACTCAAACGGTCTGCGTGATTGTTCAAATAACGGGGAATCCAATAAGGCCGAAGATCTATATTATGCAAATCTGCAAACTGATAAATTTGAAGCACCAAATGCTGTATCCACGGTCTCACACTACCTCTGCGCATGCATAATTCTGCGCTTTGGCTATGTGTATAGATATCTACAGTGTTATCGCACAAAGACTACACGAAACTTTTTAACTCGTTCAGAACTGCGTATAGCTCCCTCATAGTAGAACCTTGACAAATTAGCTCCGCTGGTAAAACAGTATGTGCTTCGTTGATTTTATTATTATGTTCCAAGACCGCCCCACACCCAGTATCGGATACGTCTGAATAGCACGAAAAATTTGCGCACATCCAAAGCTCAGACAGTGCTTTGCTACTGTAACGTCTAATATTCTTTTTCCAGAATTGTAAGTCTCGAATAATTGCGGGCGTTTTATGTTTAAGAATATCAAAATCGCTGAAAGAAACGAATTGAAACAAGTAACGCCTATGAATTACGATAAATCCCCCAACACCGGCCATAGACAGAGTATATTGCCAGCCTGACTTAAAACTTGCCTATCCGAAACCATAGGTTTTGATAGGACGTCTTCTATCCTTGTAAGTAACTTACTGGTCTTTGCGTCAGATATATTGATAGATGGCAACCCAGTATTCAACTCAAAACCTAAAAATGTTAAACTTTGGCTGGGATTTAGAACTTATTTGGATTTATTAGTTATAAAACCCGCTTTTTCTAAATCCTGAGTGATAACCGTAACATTATATTGTGCTATTTCTTTTGATTTACCTAAAATCAAACCGTCATCTAAATACAAAGTAGTTCTAATGCCCTGTAATCTCCATTTGCGTAAAACGGACGTAACACTTTAGTAAAAATAAAAGGAGCAGATGCGATCCCGAAAGGCAGGCAGCGAAACTGATAAAACCGCTGATTCCAAGCAAACCCAAGGCATTTATGATGGTTACCGTTAATTGGAACATGATGGTAACCGGAAATCAAACTTAGCCATCCAGTCATTTTTCTCAAGCAGCTGCATTGCAATTCGAATATCTTCCATTCTGAATTTTCTCCTTTTCAAAAATTTATTTAAACTTGAGCAATGAAGAACAAGTCGCAACTTACTACTATTTGTCGCCACCGATAAAGGATTAATACAGACCCAATGGGGTTTGAAAGGATCTTTCCCACAAAACGTGACTATTTGTTCTCTGAATCAGATCACCTTTTCTATGAAGCGATGTTGGTAAATCCACCACAAATTGTTCAAGATACAGCAGCAATGTTAGATATCGTTCAAGGGAAATTGAGCATTAATGAATCAACGAACCAACGCTGCTACCATACAATAATGGATGTTGACGCCGGAAATAATTTGACAGCAAATGGATCGTTTCACTGTTTCGACGCTAAACATGACGAAGTCCAAAAACGTGGCGATGTCCCTGTTCCATGTGTTGCTGGAGTCGACTTTCAAAGCCGAAGCGATTTCATTGAAGCCTTCCATCCGGGAATTAAAATAATCGACTTAAATATGTTTCAACAAAACTATGTGATGTACTATCAGCGACACTTGCCGTGGTCATTTAGGGAATATCTAAATAGGGCCTTTTCAATGGGAGCAATCGCTGAGCATTATGAACAGCAACTGGAGAGAATGGTGCAGCGTCAAAAACTTGATCATGAGATTCGAAAGCGACGAATTCTGTCCAAAAACTCAACGCTGGCGCTTCAAATAAGCAAACGAAGTCCAAGAAATCCCCTTCAGTTTAGCCAAATCCAAGATTCGGTGATTATGCTGCAGTCCGGAATGATTTTGTCGTTTTGTATATTTCTACTCGAGCGGTCCTAATACACACATTTCCTACATTTATATAAAGAATATATAAATGGGGTCTTTTCAATGAAAGCAATCGCTGAGTATTACGAACAGCAACTGGAGAGAATGGTTCAGCGTGAAAAACTTGATCATGAGATTCCAAATCGACCAATTCTGTCTAAAAACTTAACACTGACGCTTCGAACAAGCAAACGCAGCCCACGAAAGCCGCTTCAGTTCAGCCAAATCCAAGATTCGGTGACTGTGCTACTGTCCGGAATTATTTTGTCATTTTGTATATTTCTAATCGAGCGCTCCTAATACACTTGTAACAGCCCGAGTTTTTACGCGGAATCTTAAATATTCAAAATCATGCCATAAAGGCCTCAAAATTCAACGGATAACGGGCGATCGGATACCGGTGGAGCGTGATACAAGGATTCATGGATGTATCATTGATATTTATGTTATTTGTGCTGAATAAAATAAAAATATTGTGTTGTATTCTATACATGCATACTCGCGCTCCACCGGCCCGAGGTGCGCGGGGTGATTTCGCACCTAAGATCGAGTCAAAATTTTATTGTAAAGGTATCCGATCGATCCCCGGGTAATTACTGTTCTATCAATAATAAAACATTTGTGCAGCTTATTTATGTTGAAATGTGGGACGGATGCGTAATCGAATCGGCCGGGGACAAGGGAAAAGATTTCACGGTTTGATTTAACAATTTTGTCAATTAAGTGCCCCAGGGTCGATTCCGGTGCGCATCCTGACCCAGAATAAATGAATTGTATTTGTTGCTAAAGTGTGCAAGGTAATTTGGATATGCCCCTGTGTGTTAGGATGGACCGACGTAAAGTGCAGGATCCTTATCAAAGTTCGAAAGGGGATTTTATTTTAATTCGGAGCTCGGGGATCTGTCCTGACACGCAGAGGAAGGAAATCGTTATCATATGTACAGGTATATATTTTAGGGGATGTTTTGAATCCATCAGAAAAGCGATGAAATTGACCTCATATAGCAAAAGTTTCATTTTTCAAAGGATATAGGAATTTAGGAATTTAGGAGGGTTTTACAGATTTTAAACAAAAAGGGGGACATTACAGCTTGCTTTGAGGTACAATAAATTAATTATCTTGAGTATGTTTACATAATATGACGTGTAAAATCCTACGATTATCAGGAATCGCCGAACAATAATAGTTTAATTTAGAAGAATTATTCGCGAATTGCGATCCATTGATAGAGCAATGCTAGTGTCGCCAGCATTTTACCGATATTTTCATTAAAATCGTTTTTATGCTGCCTTTCCAACATGCTTGTCCGCTGAATATGATTTAATTTTTAGAACGCATAATATATAAATTTAGCTGCAAGTCAATTTGAGTTATGTAATTCTCTAGAGTTTGTATAAAATTCTCAAGAATTCGCTTTTGGTTCTTTTAGACATTAAAATATTGAGAATGTCTGCAATTGGCATTGTTGAGAAGGTCTGTTATTGACATTATTGGGAAGTATATTTTACTTCAGAAATGTCTGTAATTGGCATTGCAAAATCAATAAAATACGTGCTTCCCAAATAATATAGTTTTTATTGTTTGGTCAGCGGAATGATTGACGCTTCTTAGTGTAGCATCATAATTTAGGATTGCCTCATATAATTTAAGGCACAGTTTAATTTACCAGTAAGCGCCACACAAGCCAAAACGTATGAGAAACAGCTCGATTGGCATATTTTGCTTTTACCACAGCTGCAGCAAACAATAAGGTTAATGACACCGTAACATCATAATTTAGGATTTCCTCATATAATACAAGGCACATTTAGTTCCCCAGAAATTGTCGCACAAGCCAAATTAAATATCTCCCATCAATGGCGTGCTGTAAAACTAAGCATATCAATCCGTATTGTCTGTTTTGATACGCATCGTAACCGCGTCTTAACCGTCGTTAGGGACATATACAAGCATAGCCTTCAGCCAACATTAGTTCGTCTATTGTGCATTTTGGAGTTTTCAATTTCAGCCACTCAGGTTATTCTTTCGCTTATCAAAATAGCTTACAGCGGATTTTTGCACGTATTGTCCGACCATACGGTCAGTCTCTCCAGAATTTATCATTATACATTTCCGTTATCAGCAACTTCATATACAACCTGAAGCTAATCTGCTCATTTGTCCAACTCAGGTGAATAAGTTATTCTTTAAGTTATGCCAACGTAAGATAAAACGGTATATACACGGATTGACGGAAATGTAGGAGTATTGTTATATTTTGCAAAAAAAGTGGATGGTTCCTGTTTGTTGCAGCGTGAACAACCTGGCGAACTTTATATAAACGTTGTGCTGTTGGGTTCATTGTAATTAAGTCTTTAACTTAGAATTTGGGTTACAAATCTTTTGAATCACGTTTTAATTAAAGCACTGAAATCAATTTTGATTTTAACAACTGTTAGGCTTACATTTGTAACTATTTGGTACGCCGTAAACATTAAGCTTTTGGAAAACACACAACTAGTCTCAGAGTCTGCTGACTACACCGGTCCTAACTAGTGTATTGAATTTGACCTTAAAAATTTATATCCTTGGAGGCAAACGTATTTTGACTGATTGCATTAGAATATAAAGCTGGAGTATATCAACTATAGCGGCACTTACGTGTGTTAAAAGTGTGATATAATTTTGCTATTATTTTTGCACAAAAGTTTTTTGATAATTTTAAATCAAATTAAAAAACCTAATATACATTTAACAAAAATTATTGCAGCGAATTTTTGTATGTGTTAAATTTGGGGGTTCCTGATAGTGAAAACTAAAGCACTCGCTAATTTTCCACGGTTAAGAGGTTTAAAACGATATTAAAACCAGCAACCACCGAAATATATACAATTTTTTTTCAATAAACACCCATCCGTGAATAATAGGATCACGAAATTGCAGATTTTAATTGGAAAGGATTTGGTATATATGCAAGTTGCACAACTTAGTCGGAGAGTTCTCTCCGATGCAGTTACCGCTGGTAAGTTGCTCTCCTGTTTTATGTTAAAAATTTTCTTAAGTATTGAGTATAAGCACACTGTAAAACAGTAGCAATTGGGGAACTAGTGGTGGAGTTAGAGTAACTGTGCTAGCCAAGTAGCTGAGGCGTTTGGTCGTCTTCTTGTGGCTTAAGAGTTAAATATATTGTAGGGAATGACGCTAATTCCTTTGCTTTCGGTACCTTTGGTTGTATTGGTTGGTGACTTATCTGTCTACTATTAGACCTTGCGGTCGCACTCGCCGCTTTTAAGAATTGTACACTCGGGTACTGTCCCACATAATATACTTGTGAATAGCTTGGGGCCCAAATACTACAAAGTCAAGGATTTTGTAAACTTATAGGAGTCGTGTAAGTTGAATTTTATCTGAGTTTCACGCGTGGCAAGCGTACGGTTTTGTCCAGAGGATCTTAAGCTTCGCTACACTTTAACATGCTAAGTCGATTGGCACCAAATTCGTCGCCATATCTTCAAAAATCAAATTGAAAAAAATTTTTGTCACACATGTGTCCTATATGGGCAAGCACTGAATTTCCTTCAACACGCTAAGTCGATTGGCACCAAATTCGTCGCTGTATCTTCAAAAATCAAATTGAAAAAAATTTTTTGTCGTACATGTGGCCCATATGGGCAAGCACTGAATTTCCTTCAACACGCTAAGTCGATTGGCACTAAATTCGTCGCTGTATGTTCAAAAATCAAATTGAAAAAAATTTTTTGTCGTACATGTGGCCCATATGGGCAAGCAGTGAATTTCCTTCAACACGCTAAGTCGATTGGCACCAAATTCGTTGCCTTATCTTCAAAAATCAAATTTCGACATGTGGTTTAATTTGTCTATGGAAGCCATAAAAATGGAGGTGTATATCTCGCTCCTAGTATTGTTGTTACACTACCTATTTTAGACCCAACCACTCGCCTTCCCATTCGATAAAAGTATGTCCATCTTTCCCAAACCGGCTAATTAAAATTTCTACTTATCTAAAAGCGTTCGCAAAGCACGTCAGCATTTCGATATCTGGTTTCCAATTAGAATTCCGAAGAGCAAACAAAATACAGTTTCGTTATAGAGCTGGAAGGCACTTTTGTTTTGATAAACTTTAGGCACTGTCATATTTGCTTTAACACAATATCATGTTCTGTTGTGATAAGCTCATATTACCTGTTCGCTAAAAGTGCAGCTGTTAATAAAATTGTCTTATAAGAATATTTGTTTAAATTTATGTAAGTTTAGGTAATTTGAATTTGTATAACTGTTTGGCATAATGTTTCATTAGGCAATATGCTACAGACAATAATTATTTAGTAAATGTTGATTGTTTAATTAAATTTGGAATGTAATTTGCCAAAATACAGTGAACAGTGATGACTGATTCCATTTCGGTAGTGTCAGAAATAGTCAATCTACACTTTGGCGAGAACGATAATCAACAACAAAAGAAGAGCGAAAAATCGACGCTTGAACTTGACATCCTGAGAATGATATTGCCAATGCTTCGCTGCAAATTATCGAATATTACATGGCTAAATGCTAACAGTAGGAGCGAAAGCTATCGAGTCCTTCAGGATGGTCTGGCTGACTTTCAAGTTTCACCAAAGGCCCAATCGGATCGACTGTATTCGAATGTGTCCCAGTTCGGGATGACTTGCCCGATATCAAGCGGCGGTCCGATACTTGTGATCAACGCGTCCCGCGAGGCGATGACTGACAATTTTATGATGTTTTCAACTTATAACTGGACAATTTGGATGGCTCTATTAGCGATATCGCTAAGTTGCTTCGCTCTAGAGATTGGTCCTGGGTTATTATTGTTGCAGCGACCTAAACGCTACTCCAAAACGGATTTCAGAGCTACCGTTCGTTCAATAATTGATTTGTTTCAAAAGAGACGATCAAAAAGATGGGTTGAAGCGAGTTGGGGAATTACTCTAGGGCTATTGCTTAGTCTGTATCCGAATTTCTTGGCGATTAATCTGCATCAAATGCGTTCATCCGCAATAGTACCATTTCGGAATATGAACGAACTTGCATTGCGCTTAGAGCAACGTCAGTGTCAACTTGTTGCCTATGAAATTTCGAATTTTTGGAACATTTTTCCGTCAGACAACAATGTTGACAATATTGGACAAATTTTAAAACGTGCTCATAAAATCAACCCGCCAATTATAACTCAGTCGGCGACGCAAATGTATCAAATTTTAGAAAACTCAAATACATCTCAATGTTTGGTCGGAGTCGACTACTCCACTCAACGTCCATTGGTCAAAGCCAAATATCCGGAGCTAACTATAATACATGATCTGATTGAACCGTCGAACAATGTATTTGTTTATAACGTTCAAACGCTGCCTAAATGCATTCAACGTGAACTTAGCATTGTGTTCTCTCAAGGAGCAATATCGTCAGAATTTTATCGACGTCTTGCCAAATCGGCTGACGGTATCAAAAGACATCGTATAATGGCTAATGCTAGTTCAACTGTTGTTGCTTCACCGAAGGTTGTCGGCGACAACAACGATGCGCTACCAGTTAATGATCGCTATACTGCATCGTTACGAATATCACAAGTTCAGGATGCGATTGCGGTACTGTATTTAGGCAACTTGATTGGCAGTGTCATCTGTGTCCTGGAAATGTTGTGTGTGTTCGCCAACACAAGGCGACTCCGGATAACGTAATGGACAAGCTATATCGAGGTTTCAGGGAACCAAGCAAATCATCTCGCTACCCTGTTACATAGGATTGTAACATTTCAAGTTATATCTATATTGTTTTCTACTAAATTGAAAATCCATAATTGGTATAAATATCATTTATTTGGCATTTTACATGACCACAAAGGAAAATTCGGTGGTGCCCGTAAGTATGCCACAACATATCATGAAACAAATAAGTATATATGTACATAGATGCTTTATTTACAAAATGTTATAGTTGTTGTATATAGTATATAAATATTATAACAGTTGTAGGCTGTTCTTGTAGTAGGAAAGCTGAAATTTCGAAAAATAACCGAAAAAATTCGCTTTTAATAATTTAGCATAGGGAATTTCAGGCGGTACCACATTTCACTTCAGCAGCAATTTTTACTATAAGTGCATAATTCCCTATCAAATCAAATTCCTTGTAAATGACAGACTAAATTCAATTAATATTCACATTTGGATTCTATCTTCTTAATACATCCATGACATGAACTGATGAATGCTTGGTTTGAATTCCAGCGGTTCCTGAACCACCAACGGACTTACAAGGTTCCACTCCCAGGCTGTTTTGCATATAGCTATTCGGAAGTCATTTATGGACTATGAATGACTGCCATCATATATATAGCGCCTGTTTCGTTAAACGAATTTTTTTATAATTATATCATGTATATATGGCTACGGATTATCATATATATCCTATGTCGCTCAGTTTCAAACTCTCGATCGACATTGTGGATCTATACGAGACAAGGCAATACATCATGGGAAACCGTCTCTTCTGTCTTAATCTCTTCTCCGTCGCAGAAAAATCAGGATACTATGGTGTTGGAATTGTTCTCACAAAATCAGGATACCATGGTGTTGGAATTGTTCTCAGAAAATCAGGATACTATGGTGTTGGAATTGTGCTCAGAAAATCAGGATACCATGGTGTTGGAATTGTTCTCAGAAAATCAGGATACTATGGTGTTGGAATTGTTCTCAGAAAATCAGGATACCATGGTGTTGGAATTGTTCTCAAAAAATCAGGATACCATGGTGTTGGAATTGTTCTCAGAAAATCAGGATACTATGGTGTTGGAATTGTGCTCAGAAAATCAGGATACCATGGTGTTGGAATTGTTCTCAGAAAATCAGGATACTATGGTGTTGGAATTGTTCTCAGAAAATCAGGATACCATGGTGTTGGAATTGTTCTCAAAAAATCAGGATACCATGGTGTTGGAATTGTTCTCAGAAAATCAGGATAATATGGTGTTGGAATTGTTCTCAGAAAATCAGGATACTATGGTGTTGGAATTGTTCTCAGAAAATCAGGATACCATGGTGTTGGAATTGTTCTCAAAAAATCAGGATACCATGGTGTAGGAATTGTTCTCAGAAAATCAGGATACCATGGTGTTGGAATTGTTCTCAGAAAATCAGGATACCATGGTGTTGGAATTGTTCTCAGAAAATCAGGATACCACGGTGTTGGAATTGTTCTCAGAAAATAGGGATACCATGGTGTTGGAATTGTTCTTAGAAAAGCAGGATACCATGGTGTTGGAATTGTTCTCAGAAAATCAGGATACCATGGTGTTGGAATTGTGCTCAGAAAATCAGGATACCATGGTGTTGGAATTGTTCTCAGAAAATCAGGATACCATGGTGTTGGAACTGTTCTCAGAAAATCTATCTACTCTTACTCACTCCACTGGAGCCCTGCCACGTCTCGCCTTACCACCGCTACGTTCTGCGCCAAATCTATGAACATCACTATCGTCCCCGCTTCAGCTTCGAAACTCACCTCCGAAGCCGAATAAAATGCCTTCTACGAGCAGTCGATGCAGGAGCTGAAGAACATCCACATAGGAAACATTGTAGTATTTATGCGGAGACTTCAATGCTAAATTGTGGTCTCGGATTTTCGGGCAAAGACAGGTACAGTAGGTAGATGTACACTTGGGTACCGCACCAACAACGGAACACGTCTGGCATCGTAGCACAATTCTTGAACCTGTACTTGATCAATAGTAATTTCAAGGATAAGAAACGGCATATCGATTCCTGTCGGTCACCCAGCAGTAAATCATATTTTTGTGAACAAAAGATGGACGTTAGCTGTATGGATTGTCGCACATGATGGATTAACTGAGGTCTGCCCACCGATTTATCTTAACGCGTGACCTTCAGGAAGAGCTATTACGGTATAATGAATCGTTCCTTCGAAACATTATCGCAGAAATCAACCGAGCCGTAGTTGTAAATAGCCCTTTTGTCTGACTCGAAAGTTGTAACAACCTCTGTGTCAAATTGGTGACATCATCCGCAGAACCGATTGTACCCCGCTATCAATCGAGGAGTGGCATGTGGAATCCAGGCGTGATGACTGACATGGAAGCACTGCAACCGCAGGGTCAGGTGAATATATCTAAACATAGGAGTCATTCATGTATTGTGACGCCCAGGTAACCAACTCCGAGGGGCGCAAATAAAATGCATGCCATGCCGTTCTCGATATACTAAGCCTGAGCGTTAGTCTTAGCTTAAGATAAGGTCTTTATAGGAGACATACATTAAGCCTAAGCATAAGTCGGGGCTCCCGCCCCCCGAACTCCCCGCCATATTTATATATTGCGCTAAAATCTGGTTAGAAAAATTTGGAAAATCCAAACCTTGCACCCGTTTGTTTTACGTATATAATAACTAGTTAGTTTACCTTTATTCCTAATCTTTTGTAGCTCATATAATCGTTATTCAGTAATATTCGCTGAACTATTGCAATAAATATATATAATGGAGGATATGATAACAAGCGAAAAAAGCAAGAATAGATAAGGAGCACAAAGGCATTTTAGTGAAACTTTGCTTCACCCAAGACACCCGGTTTGGCATCAATGACACCTATTGTGCCCAACACTCCCGGTCTGGCATCAATGACACCTATTGTGCCCAACACTTCCGGTCTGGCATCAATGACACCGATTGTGCCCAACACTCCCAGTCTGGCATCAATAACACCTATTGTGCCCAACACTCAAGGTATGGCATCAATGACACCTATTGTGCCCAACACTCCCGGTCTGGCATCAATGACACCTATTGTGCCCAACACTCCCGATCTGGCATCAATGACACCTATTGTGCCCAACACTCCCGGTCTGGCATCAATGACACCTATTGTGTCCAACACTCCCGGCCTGGCATCAATGACACCTATTGTGCCCAACACTCCCGGTCTGGCATCAACGACACCTATTGTGCCCAACACTCCCGATCTGGCATCAATGATACCTATTGTGCCCAACACTCCCGGTCTGGCATCAATGACACCTATTGTGCCCAACACTCCCGGTCTGGCATCAATGACACCTATTGTGCCCAACACTCCCGGTCTGGCATCAATGACATCTATTGTGCCTAACACTCCCGGTCTGGCATCAATGACACCTATTGTGCCCAACACTCCCGGTCTGGCATCAATGACACCTATTGTGCCCACACTCCTCTGGCATCAATGACACCTATTGTGCCCAACGCTCCCGGTCTGGCATCAATGACACCTATTGTGCCCAACACTCATGGTCTGGCATCAATGACACCTATTGCGCCCACACTCCCGGTGTGGCATTAATGATACCTATTGTGCCCAACGCTTCCGGTCTGGCATTAATGATACCTATTGTGCCCAACGCTTCCGGTCTGGCATTAATGACACATATTGTACCCACACTCCCGGTCTGGCATCAATGACACCTACTGTGCCCAACACTCCCGGTCTGGCATAAATGACACCTATTGTTCCCAACACTCCCGGACTGGCATCAATGACACCTATTGTGTTCAACACTCCCGCTCTGGCATCAATCACACCTATTGTGCCCAACACTCCCGGTCTGGCATCAATGACACCATATGCAGCTGTCTTTGTATTTCCACGCAAGATAATGTTTAAAAATTATAGAATATGTTTTATGCTCCTGTTCAACCGTCAGTTTGCTTTCAGTCAGGACAAATTTGTTACAACTGTATTAGTGCCTTACTGACCATCTTTGAAACCGCTTGCATCTGAGGGCAACTCTTTCGGATGTCTCAGAGCAGATATACGATGTTTCGGACTTCTGCGAAAGTTGTGTGAACGGTAGTACTATACATGAACGGAGGCTTGTATGTTCACTTCGGGAACACTAGATATATCGATGATTTCAGTTTGTTGACGAAAGTGAATTTCGTATCCGCCTGACAATGCGTCGAATCCTTGATGGCGAATTTTGTCCATCACCTGGCGAGCTTTCAGATGAATTTTTAGTAGCAGTTGCTCGAAAATCAACATCGCCAGCGCTTAGACTTCGTCGTTGTTTTTCAGATGGCAACTGTTTCGAAGAAGTCTGATCATGTGACCAATGGCGATGATCCGGTGATCGTTTTCTTTCTTCAGTCCCGCTGCCCACAATTATCGGTCTTGCTGGTATTTCGTTTGGATAAAGCGGTTTCCGTAGTTTATTCGTGGCATGTGGTTTGTCGCTGGTCGTCGCTGTGATGTCGCATAGATTTTCTTCTGAATTTGACATCATCCACGTTAGTGGCTTGTGCTTCGGTGGAGAAGCTGAAACTGTGGAATACGGTCCGCTTCCTGTGATCCTGGACAATCCAGCAGCAGCCCTATATTGTTCCAATTTTTTCAACGCTTCAGCACGACGTCGCTCTGCAGAGTCACTCCGTTGATGTAGTCCTGTTAGATCTTCGTCAGTTATAATGATGTCAGCTTCACCTTCAGATTCCGGAATCAATACCACTTTCCTTACAGTAGTCGAGTTTCCCGGCTGACCATGAGTTACTCCAGTTGTGTTTCCTGATGGGAATTTCATGTTTTCTGCAAAATGAGCATGCTGCTTCTTGTCCGAAGGCGACACTGGGCTTCGCTTCCTTGTGATGTCTTTTTCAGAGTGGCCAGTTAAATTGTCAATTGTTTTAGTTGGTTGAGAATCGTGAGTCGTGCCCGGAATTACCTCTTGCTGGATTTGGTCAACGTTTTTGCTAGCGTAACGACGTTTATTACCCCTAAAACTCCAATGAGAATGTGAACCAATGGAATATAATAGTTTTAGTTGTTTCCAACTACCGTCCTGATAGTTAGGCTTTTCAATATTAAATCGCGAATCGCTCTCCATAACTCAATAATATCTGATCATTGTCAATTTTTTATCTTGATGCGAACTCAAGACGCGTTTGTATATTCCTAGATCCACGTCTTGACTATTTTCTCAGAAACCCCATATTTTTCGGGTCTTTTCTAAGATCATCCAGATCGTAAATCGTCAGTTTTGAAGATACAGTAATGATTTTGGCACTATTCGAATGAGCTCGGCTAGCTGAGTTGGAAAATATTTATTTCGTTCACATTTAAGACGTTTTTCGGGGTTTTGGGCTGCCAATTGTACTCTTGGTACCCAAATTTTCCGTAATTTTTTTTCGCTTTATAGATCATTCTAGTTGCATTGACGAATGCTGCAGTGGTGTAAAAATCACTCCAGTCCTGTTAAAGATTAAGGCTTATAAGCTTAGAATAGAACTTTAACCGATAGCTCCTTAACCTGATTCAGGCTATTTTAACACCATTTCACTCAGCCTGCCAGTGCGGTTCAAATGAAAATTATGTACATTTACTGAGAGAAAAAAATTTTAGAAAAATGTGCGCGCCCTGGCATAGATATTAGTTTGCTAAATTTCTGAGCAACATCGTCCCAAGCCAAATTGCTTAACCACAATATCTATAATGCTGGAAAAGAATCCCGGGAGTAGCTAATTTCAGGTTCCAAATATCGGAGTATGATACTTTGCTTCTATCTCACCGTTGCCAAATATCCTAAAAAAATCCTTATTTTCAAACCTAAGTTTCAAACTCTGTAAATCTTACATCTTTGTTTTTACACTGTTAAGTCTAAACACTTCTCAATTTCTTTAACTTAAGCTAATCACACAAACGTTATACAAACATCAAAATTTTCATTCCGACTAAAATTTGACAGAATGAATTGGATATATATATATGGAGAATTTTGTACCCCATATATTAACAAGAATTATATATACACCAGTAAAAGCTTAATTCGAAATGCAACACTCAGCTGGAATATTCGATTACTTAGTAAGTACTAAAATAGTGAGCCAGATGGTTCATAAAATCACACATCACTCCAATTTCTTGGTGTGTGCGTGCCTTAGAACCTATACTATGTCTGCGCCGCCGAAATGGCTTCGACAAATTGGTTCGACTTTAACACAACCACTCGTTGAACCCTGCATCTGTCTCTGACATAGGAACCAAGAACATGACAATTGAACCCTGCATCTGTCTCTGACATAGGAACCAAGAACCAGACAATGCATCAGATAGTTGAAAATACCCTTTTGCAATATCCGAAGTTCTTTGACAACCACTGTGTACGAATGTCAGTCAAATTGATAAATTAAATACCGGTACCCTGATGTATGACGTGCAACACGAACCCTTAAAAGGCAACGTTTTAGCACTAAACTAGGCATGTATGCCGTAAAAGGTATATATTTTCCTGTTGCTAAAAATCGGACTAAAAGTTTAGTAAACATTTTTCGTCTCAAGGCTTCTGTCAAATATAGAATCGCAATAGAATATTTATTCAGTGTTGAACACAAATCTTCAATGTAGGAAACTAAAAATTATCGGGCCTTTAACGAAAACAACTAAGCCCCGTCATAGTTGTACAAGCAGGTTCCGCTTAAGCATCCATAATTATAAAACGCTCGAAATTCAATTAAATAATTATTAAAATTATATACTACTAACCCTTCAGCTTTTTCAGATGTCGCTGTTGTTTTTGCTTCTGTCATCCGTATTTTCTTAGTCTTCTTTTCCGGATCCGAGGATTTTCGTACAAAACGTGTCAACGACTCAATAATTGATCCGCTTGATCCGGTATGACGATGATTTTTCGTCGCTGCGAACTGCTTTTCTCGGCTTTCGCTGCTAAGTGGGATTTCCGATCGCGTCCGTAGCCGCGTTGGGGGTTGAAGCTTTTTCTGAAGTGAAATTTCGGATGCAGTACGTCCCTTTCGTGCAGCCAGGATTGCATGTCCACGCGCTACACTCGGTGGAACTCCGTATAGATCGTAGTTGGATTTTTGGATAGGAGCTAACATAATTTGGATGATATTATTTTTTGTTTGTTTTTATTTTAATTTCGTTTCTCGTTGATGCTTCACGATAGTTATACTGCTGATGGCAGTGAATTAAATGAATATTCTCTTCTAAAGCATTAAAAACAATATATTTTTGTCTAAAATATTCTATATTCGCTTTAGAGATGAGGCAGTATCTATCTAATTTATACAGTTGTGAAATGACAGGAAAACTAATTTGTTTGAGACGGAGAAGCGCGTGAACAATCAAGTATCATGGTTAGGGGCATGGCAAGCTGTTCAAACGTAAAGTGGACCGTAAAAATATTGGAGAGGTCAAATCGATTACATTCATGTTGTTATAACCCAATCAGTTAACTTTTTCACGTTTATCAGTAAAAAAATTGTGGGTGGGCGGCTACCCGGTCGCCCCCCACCTCGTGCTACACCCTGATCTGGAACATCCTTCTAGAACAATAGTTCATTATGAGTATAACTACTTTAGGTCTGGGGGCATGCGTTAAATCAATTCATCTTGGGAAATAGCTGCTTTGTGTAATTTATAGCGCTCAGAATCTGTGTGGGAAAGTATGGATATTTTGCTCTAGATAAGAGAACAAAAGTTGGAATCACAAAATCTCATTCTAAATGTATAACCCTTTGTTAAAACGAGTTTGGGTTGGGGGGACGATATATTAAGCTTCAACTTGAGGTCAAAGCAAAAAGACAGCAGGAACTTCACCAACTTTAATTTCACTCGTTTAATTCGAAACGAGTGAAATTAAATGCAAGCCGTGCCGTTTAATTTCACTCGTTTGAAATTATTTGGTAAAACCTGGAAATGTTGGATTTTGGCAAACGGAAGCCACAAAAAACTTTAATTTTTTTATATCCCATTTGACCACACAGTAATCTTTAAAGTTTAACTAATCTTTAAACTATTCCAGGATATTCAGCTGGTCGTGGTACCGCGTAGCGACCTGGTGGGGGGCTCTCTCACAACAAAAAACACACAAAGGGGAATAATATTAACAAAAATTTCTACAACTATCCAACTAAGTCTAACTCGAATGGGCCAGCGCCACCCGAACCGGCACCACACTGAGCTGTTTTTTAAGAATGTAGCATTACGGCCCTCAGCTTACCTCATATTATCTTGTAGTGTTTGTTGTCTTAAATGTGTTAACCAAGTTTGTCGTATAATGTCTGTTTGCACGTGCATTCTTATTCGTTCGTTTTGCGAGGCTCCTTAAGGAATCAAACAACATCTGCTTATATAGCTCAATGATTTGCATACACAAGTTTCACTCGTACAACCCGGAATCGATCCTTGGTGCTTGACTTGACTACGATTGTAAAACATTAGACGATAACCAAAATAATTCGGCTGTGAAAGGAATAATTGTAGTTCGTTCATTAAACAGCGTTTCAGGCAATTATTCAACGAAACAGAACACGACATACATGGCATACGTTGGTTAATATCCAATCGATATGGTCTATTCGAAACATATGTAAATGCAGAAATGTACACATTGATGCTTACACACATCTATAGTACTAAAATATTCGGCTTCTCCAGCTGGTTCGTTCTTACTGTGGACATTATTCGTTCCTTGCGTTTGTGCTAATTCTAGAACATTTTTATAGTGGCTTAGTCTCAAGTACCATTTTTACACTGTTCGATAATGAGCCGAGTAATTAAAAACTAGATTTTAAAACAAAATTAACATTTTAAAAATTAAAGCAAATTAAAATTTAATATTTTGTCTGATATCATTAAGGTCATATAGGCTATAATTGTAAAATTTCACTAAGAACTATTTCTTAAGTCAGCTATTATTTCGACAAATATTGAACAATATGTTGCTGGTCCGGGCAATCCAACTCTGATTCTAGCTAACCAGAGACCTATGACGACTACGTTGCTGAGAATTTTAGGCTTCTTACAACAAAAACAAACATCGCATCCAAACACACGCCATACAGCAAACTGAGTTAACATACTTTTTAGTACAGTATAAAGTTGCCGTAGAAAAATCGCATGGTTAAAAAATTTCTAAGTAAAACACGGTTTAAAATTGGCTATATTAAATGAAATATCTATTAAACAATAACAAATTCTATAGACTTGACCAAACTAAAACTAATGCTTGAAAAATGGGCGTGATACGATTGCAATTAATAACTAATAAAATTTAATTGCAAAGTTCATGTGCCCTAGCCCAGCGCCTAATGAACTAGTCTTATAACACGGCTGCTTAAATGCAGATTTCACAGAATAATGAGTCCAAAAAGTGGGCAGTTTTGTCTTTAACAGACGTCTGCAAGAAACTAAAATCTCTAATGAACGGTTATATGATATTTTAGTTCCTTGAAAACGGCTGCTAGAGATTCTTGTCTTTAATGACTACTTGTTTGATATTTAAATTTCTAACAGATTTCAAACGTTGAAGCATCATTCCATTATAATCTTTTTTCGCTGATAACTTTCTCATCGTTAAGTGGAGCACAGGAGCTGACCAATTATACTCTTATACCGTTGACTTTGACGAGAGATTAGACGACAACGAGACTAAAAATTAGACCCAACCCTAGTATATAGTAAAATTCATAACAAACACATGTATTGAGTTCAGTTTTGAGTGCTATTGTTCTCCTACTAAACCGTTCTTAAGATTCACTTATACCATGCGGAGTCTGACGAAACCTGGAAACAAGGTCACAGCCTTGGCGGCTGCGACAAAATGTATTTAGGTGTGATTTATTGTCGATTTCTGTGCACAGATGCCTTAGATATCTGGTAATAATCGAAATTTATTGGAACACAATATCAACCTTAAGCTGACAGATTCCGATCACAGAGACATGACATAACTAAAGCACTACATGCAGGGGCGTGGCCAGAAAATCTGAACTGGGGGACACCAAGGCTTTCTGGAGGGGCACAAGTTAGCTGTAAATCCAAATTGGGGGCACTGAGCGAAACTGGGAGCACGGCCCCCCTTGGCGACGCCCCTGACTACATGCACTGACACCACCAGCATATTTACAACGACGTTAAAGCGACCCTTCTCCTACGAATGAAATCAACAACTGAGATGTACAAATTTTTTAATAAATATACTGAATGCCTATTAAATTGCATATCAACAAAATGTCAGAAGCCGCTCATATGGCTAAAATAATAATTTTTGCAAAAAGCCAATATAAATTTGGTTGGTAACAGTCTATATAAACTGTACCTGTAGTTAATGATTAGATTTGATACAAATTATCGGTACTGTGATTGTTATAAGATGGAATTTAACGGAATTTTAGTCCCACCAATTTCTTTTTACACGGGCAACCGAATGAAAACTCAGTGTTTTCAGCTGGTCTAGATTTACCGGTACGTACGGGACGCAGCTAGGTAGGACCGCCACGAGTCAGGAGGCTGCCCGGTCGTCGTTCGGGGAGATTTTTCAATAGCGGTTAACCGAAACCAAAAGCCAAGGACGCGAACAATGCCTTAACCTCAAAACGTTTCTCATCAGCTTCAGGGTATTAATTGGATGAGTGAACAGCGGAGGATTAATTTAAGACTTACCGCACTGAAAATATACGCGGGTCTTTTCGGTTACCCCCAGCCGGATTTTCGTCAATTTTAAAGATACAGACAAAATTTTGGTACCAATCGGTTCAGCTCGATAAGCTGGTTCAGAAAATCCCCACTTTACCCACATTGCTGACAAAAAAAATTTCGGTTTTTTGAGGTCCCAGTGGTCCCCCTTGGGAACCCAAATTTTTTTTCTTTGGAATATGACCATATTGGGTACTATTCGACTCTGCCTGATGAGAGAAATGTACTAATGAAATCTACCCCACCGTTAGAAAGTTATGAGGGCCCAAGTAACCCCGAGGGGCAGAAATAAAATGCAGGAAATGCTGTTCTGGGTATACTAAGCCTACGCCTTAGCCTTAGCCTAAGCTAAAGTATTTATATGAGATATACACTAAGACTAAGTCGGGGGCTGTCGCCCCCCGAACCCCCCGCTCGAAACGTTTAGAAAGAAACATTGCTTCAAAAACTATTAAAGAATAGGCAAACCTTGTAATAAATCTAAATCTATATAAAACAATAACAGATTTTTAGATGTCATGTTCCTATCGTTGTCATGATGCCATGTTCCTATCGTTGTCATGATGTCATCTTCCTATCGTTGTCATTACGAAAAATGTGACATTAAGCTAATTAAAATTTACGCCGAATTTTTGCCAATAATGGGAACTACTGTAGCATGATGGCTAAAATAAGAAGTCGTTTGGATTCATAGTACCTAATTCTCAGGATTACTTGCTATAAAACGAGTGTATTTAAATCAGCTTGCTCGTGGATGCATCGATTTCAGTCGACCATTTTCGAAAGAATTTGGTCCAAATATGTGTGGCGCCGAAAATGTTGTTTCAAATTTGGTCTTATGTGTTTTTTGAATATGGTTCCCATTTAAATTTTGACTCGCGATATGGACAAAATTTCTAGTAACAGTAGCGTTATATATATAGTTTGCTACCAATTTATGAATTAAAATTTGACAACATATCGCCAATCCACAAACAGATCGAATCGAAGCGACATTTATCGACACCGAAACAAGTTACGCCAAAATAGTTGGGAAAATGCCGATTTAAAACGACCTATCCAAGTCGATTCAAATCAACTCATTTTACCTGGCGAAAACTTAGAACTGATTGGTTTCGGTTTCAGCAGAACAAAACCCAAGCAGTCTTTAATTGTAACCATACTTGTGGCTGCATCTTGCAGCACTTGCCAAATGGTCACATTGAAACAAGGTAGTATTTGTTGAAAGAAAACGACACTTTTCATGGCTACAACAAAAAACTGTTGTAAATATGCCTTGACTTCGATCATTCCTGTCTCAGGCGGGTTCTCGGTCATCGTATTGCAAACGCTCGGTGGTTATAGTGGCGAATTTCGCTTCGTCGTAGGGGGTATGCAACGGGGGGCTGTCTGTATGCCCTTACTCAACTTTATTCCCCGCTTGGACCGCTCCCGTAATGCTCCGCACGACTTCGGCGCGAGGAGGCCCGAGGAGTCTGCCTTACATGGGGACGGCAGGAGGAGGGGAGGTGAAGTTTCCCGGGGTCTGCCATACATGAGGAAGTGCATCTTTAAGTTTGAAGGCAAAATTAGGGAAAGTAGTTTTTTCGTCTGGCTTCCCCTTCCTTCTCGTCCCTTCACATGGCTAATGGGGGCCTGTATCTACAACTGGGTGGTTATTGGCCCAAGGCGCGAGGAGTCTGCCTTACATGAGAGGCAGGAGGAGGGGAGGGGGAGTTTCTCGGGGTCTGCCATACATGAGGAAGTGCATCTTTAAGTTTAAAGGCGAAATTAGGGAAACTAGTTTTTTCGTCTGGCTTGTCCTTCCTTCTCGTCTCTTCACATGGCTAACGGGGTCCTCTATCCACAACTGGGTGGTTATTCACCTAAGCACACAAGAATTCGACTCGAAACTAACCAGAAGATACCCATGTGGGTTATTGACGATGGCGGATATAACCACATTATTCTCAAAACGACGTCATTAATATTAATATCTCTTGGTCATATCGAACCCGCGTTATGGAAATGTTAGGTAAAAGTATATGAGACTCGGTAGGTCGCTCACGTACTCTCTATTTTACGATGATACGGTTGTTCTTATGGCTCACCCCATCCACAAGAATTGCAGGGACTACCCCCAGGTTGTTCATTTGGGTGGGTATTTGTTGCCACATCCCCTCCATAGTTCTTTGTGGGGATGGGTGGTAGCAAATAACAGGTTGCCAATAATCAATCAGAATACACCACAGGGCTGCCAATCGCCTGTGGCTGGTATTCATTCTACAATCTCATTGGTTACTGGCGACCTGTTCGTTGCTATCAATCCAGAAACCGGTTACCGGAAAATTTGGCGCTGGACAATATGTCGCCTGGACAATTGATCGCCCGGATAATTTGTTGCCTGGACAATTTGCCGCCCGGACAATTTGTCGCCTGAACAATTTGTCGCCCGGACAATTTGTCGTCGGGAAAATTTATCGACCGTTCAACTGGTCCGCTGGAGATTTGAGAAAAGGAAAATTTGTCGCCTGGAATGCGACATTACGTCCTTCACAGCTTAGTACTAATATAACGCCGCATAATGAAAAGCGTTCGTTGTGATAACGCAAAATTTTGAGGCTATTTATTTTTCAGACAAATTCCAATATAGCGATATAAAACCATCGCAAAATATAAAGTTCACAGCTTAGTACTAATATAACGCCGCATAATGAAAAGCGTTCGTTGTGATAACGCAAAATTTTGAGGCTATTTATTTTTCAGACAAATTCCAATATAGCGATATAAAACCATCGCAAAATATAAAGTTCACAGCTTAGTACTAATTTAACGCCGCATAAATGAAAAGCGTTGTGATAACGCAAAATTTTGAGGCTATTTATTTTTCAGACAAATTCCAATATAGCGATATAAAACCATCGCAAAATATAAAGTTCACAGCTTAGTACTAATTTAACGCCGCATAAATGAAAAGCGTTGTGATAACGCAAAATTTTGAGGCTATTTATTTTTTGGACAAATTCCAATATAGCGATATAAAACCATCGCAAAATATAAAGTTCACAGCTTAGTACTAATTTAACGCCGCATAAATGAAAAGCGTTGTGATAACGCAAAATTTTGAGGCTATTTATTTTTTAGACAAATTCCAATATAGCGATATAAAACCATCGCAAAATATAAAGTTCACAGCTTAGTACTAATTTAACGCCGCATAAATGAAAGGCGTTGTGATAACGCAAATTTTTGATGCTATTTATTTTTCAGACAAATTCCAATATAGCGATATAAAACCATCGCAAAATATAAAGTTCACAGCTTAGTACTAATTTAACGCCGCATAAATGAAAAGCGTTGTGATAACGCAAAATTTTGAGGCTATTTATTTTTCAGACAAATTCCAATATAGCAATATAAAACCATCGCAAAATATAAAGTTCACAGCTTAGTACTAATTTAACGCCGCATAAATGAAAAGCGTTGTGATAACGCAAAATTTTGAGGCTATTTATTTTTCAGACAAATTCCAATATAGCGATATAAAACCATCGCACAATATAAAGTTCACAGCTTAGTACTAATTTTAACGCCGCATAAATGAAAAGCGTTGTGATAACGCAAAATTTTTGAGGCTATTTATTTTCGATTTCCAATATAGCGATATAAAACCATCGCAAAATATAAAGTTCACAGCTTAGTACTAATTTAACGCCGCATAAATGAAAAGCGTTGTGATAACGCAAAATTTTGAGGCTATTTATTTTTCAGACAAATTCCAATATAGCGATATAAAACCATCGCAAAATATAAAGTTCACAGCTTAGTACTAATTTAACGCCGCATAAATGAAAAGCGTTGTGATAACGCAAAATTTTCAGACTATATATATTTAATACAAATTACACTAAATCGATAAAAAACAATCGCAAAATATAAAGTTCACAGCTTAGTACTAATTTAACGCCGCATAAATGAAAAGCGTTGTGATAACGCAAAATTTTGAGGCTATTTATTTTTCAGACAAATTCCAATATAGCGATATAAAACCATCGCAAAATATAAAGTTCACAGCTTAGTACTAATTTAACGCCGCATAAATGAAAAGCGTTGTGATAACGCAAAATTTTGAGGCTATTTATTTTTCAGACAAATTCCAATATAGCGATATAAAACCATCGCAAAATATAAAGTTCACAGCTTAGTACTAATTTAACGCCGCATAAATGAAAAGCGTTGTGATAACGCAAAATTTTGAGGCTATTTATTTTTCAGACAAATTCCAATATAGCGATATAAAACCATCGCAAAATATAAAGTTCACAGCTTAGTACTAATTTAACGCCGCATAAATGAAAAGCGTTGTGATAACGCAAAATTTTGAGGCTATTTATTTTTCAGACAAATTCCAATATAGCGATATAAAACCATCGCAAAATATAAAGTTCACAGCTTAGTACTAATTTAACGCCGCATAAATGAAAAGCGTTGTGATAACGCAAAATTTTGAGGCTATTTATTTTTCAGACAAATTCCAATATAGCGATATAAAACCATCGCAAAATATAAAGTTTACTTTATAGAGGTGGCGACCTGAGATAAGGCTGTTCCAGCAAGTACCCAAGGACTACGCGGCATATCGGAATTTGTCTGAAACATAAATAGAGTAAAAAATTTTGTGTCATCACATCGCCTTTGTTAACTTGGAACTACTTAGGAATTCGACAAAAATATAAAGTTTACTTTATAGAGGTGGCGACCTGAGATAAGGCTGTTCCAGCAAGTACCCAAGGACTACGCGGCATATCGGAATTTGTCTGAAACATAAATAGAGTAAAAAATTTTGTGTCATCACATCGCCTTTGTTAACTTGGAACTACTTAGGAATTCGACAAAAATATAAAGTTTACTTTATAGAGGTGGCGACCTGAGATAAGGCTGTTCCAGCAAGTACCCAAGGACTACGCGGCATATCGGAATTTGTCTGAAACATAAATAGAGTAAAAAATTTTGTGTCATCACATCGCCTTTGTTAACTTGGAACTACTTAGGAATTCGACAAAAATATAAAGTTTACTTTATAGAGGTGGCGACCTGAGATAAGGCTGTTCCAGCAAGTACCCAAGGACTACGCGGCATATCGGAATTTGTCTGAAACATAAATAGAGTAAAAAATTTTGTGTCATCACATCGCCTTTGTTAACTTGGAACTACTTAGGAATTCGACAAAAAAGAGTTACGTGTTACAAACGATTCATTATGTGGCATTAAATTAGCACTAAGCTATGACGGATATTATATCACATTCCAGGCGACAAATTTTCCTTTTACCAATTGTCGAGGGACCAGTTGAACAGGCGATAAATTGTCCTGGCAACTAATTATCCCGGTGACATTTTGTCTGGGCCACAAATTGTCCAGGCGACAAATTGTGCAAGCGATCAATTGTCCTGGAGCCAAATCGTCTAGGCGACAAATTGACTCGTTTCACCAGCGACCTTAGCGCGAGAGGGGTAGTCCAAAGAACCTTGGGGAGGTTATGCCCTGAAATCTGAAATGGAAAAACCACCACATCACGGTACAAGAGAAAGTAGACAAGTATGAGTTTCATGTTCTTCTACAAAAATTAACCATAGACAGCTGATCATGATGACGAGCCTGACAAATCCCATTTAATAGGGTACCCAAATCTTAGCTTAATCAGCACTGCTCAATTCTTTACAGGCTTTTCTTATACCGAGCATCTTCATGCTCTTCTACAAAAATTAACCATAGACAGCTGATCATGATGACGAGCCTGACAAATCCCATTTAATAGGGTACCCAAATCTTAGTTTAATCAGCACTGCTCAATTCTTTACAGGCTTTTCTTATACCGAGCATCTTCATGCTCTTCTACAAAAATTAACCATAGACAGCTGATCATGATGACGAGCCTGGCAGATCCCATTTAATAAGGTACCCATATCTTAGCTTATTTAGCTCTGTTCAATTCCTTACAGGCTCTTCTTATACCGAGCATCGATCATTATAATATGAAGCTTGTAATCGACAAATTTGTACTCGTCAATAGAGTACAGTGTTTTTTTCTATAATCTGAGACATAAAAACCATATTCCAACAAGACGTAAGCAAAACATATAGTTATAGCTTCAGCTTGTATTTTTTTTGGATTCATGGTTTTAATAAAACACAATTTAATAGTCTGCTACCCAAACACATTTATTATAATAATAATTGTCAAACAATCAACCGACCCACCACCACCGTAATTCTACTAATAAACTTGAACAAACTGTTCTGTAAAAATAAAATATAAATCATATAACCCCGGCTGTAATGTGTGGGTAAGCTTAAAATTAGAAAAATATTCATGGCACCTTTTAGACAGTTTGGTTTTTCGAAAATTCCCAGATGTAAATTTATGAATGTCGTAGTTTTTTCGATTTCAGAAGCAATTAATTTTTACATTTAATTTTCGAATCAAGGAATTTGTATAGTCTTTTGGTTCAGCTGAAACTTCTGTATAGTCCTCAGCGTGTTTTTTGTCACTATGATATAAGTCTAATGCAGGTTACACAGAATAATGAGTGAAAAAACTGGGCACTTTTGTCTCTAAAACCCGCCTGCAAGAAACTAAAATCTCTCGTCACTCGTGTCAAACCGAAGCGGGTGCCATGGCAGTGGACCTGCCGGTCGGCCAGAACCAAGATGTCCCCGCTAGAGGAGGTAGCCTAGAGAGTCAACCACGGGGTACCATCATCGTGGTATCGTCCCGCGTACAAAATGTTTTTGCTCTTGAGTTCTCTCGGTTTAACTATCGTTTATTTCTGGGTGACGTTCACCTGGCTAGCATTCGTGTGTGGAACGGGAACAGTTATCAGAGTAGTTGCAAAATAATTAAGAATTGTTTAGGGTTAGCACGGCAGTAGTATACAGGAAACCATGATAACTCCTGAGTTCACCCGAATTAACTGTTTTTAAAAAACGAAATATTTGAAAACTTTTGTATCATTCGAAATGCCTCCGCTAGTACTAGTTGTAGCCACTGGCGGTTTCAGCTCTGGGGCGGGGCATGGATGTAGCGCTCCCCCCGCACACTTGTATCAGAGTTCAGACATATCACACAAACATGAAATATACGGAAGAAGATTGATTACAGGGTATTTAAAGATTGATCAAAAAACATTTAGTAAAAAACTGCCCCCTGTCGAAAAATAATTTATCATAACTCCCCCCCCCCTGCAAAAATTACTGGGTCCATCACTGTTTGTAACTACGCCATTGTCTATTGTCACCTGAGTGCTAAACAGTGCGATGCTCAAGTCAAGCTGAGGGGCGTAGCGTCCTTAAAAACAGCTAGTTTGGGGGGGAATCGGAAACACAACCCCTTGACTTATTAGTCTTTTAGGCTCAGTATAAGTTTGATATAAGTACCTAAGCTTAGAATAAGGCTCAGGCTTAGGCTTACTATATCGAGAACCGGGTAGCCGTCATATATGTTACGCCATCTCTGCTTGACCTATGTAAAGTGGCATGCCACAAACGTGTGTGATTTGTTGAACCATATTTTTGTAGCAAGGTAACAGTTTGGTTGTGTTGTATTGTTTTAAGGTGCCGAAATATAACACAGCACACATGATCTCTTGTTTTTGAGAATTCGCGAAATGATTTCCGAAACTTAGATATTGTCCACATTGCAGACAAACCTGGCTTTACTAACGTGGTGATGAGTGGTGGGAGATTGGATCCAGTTCCATCTGAGGATAAGACATTCAATTTAAGGATTGAAATTCGGCAAACTCAAATTCAATTCAATGCAATTCATAGTCAATTCCAGGTCGTTATCTTGACCCAGAGTAGAAGCTGTTAACTAGTTAGCATATTTCAAAGCGGAAACCATGCCTTGGCACATATGAATTTTGCAGGTCTTGTCTGTATACAATGCTGCATAAGTTTGCGTGGTTTTGCCAAAAGTATACCAAATACTGGAAAGTATTAGTGTACTAAAAACGATTAAACTAGATGCTTCGCTAGGACCATTGGGTTTCAAAGCGTTTCAAACGCTTTGTCAAAATTTTCAAAACTATATACTACCCCTGAAATAAATCAGACGGCTTGAGTCCCTTTGACTTACTCAAAAGTGACCCAGTAAAGCAATCGAGACAAATAATTAATAGTTGTTAATTTAATCCAGGATCAATCCAAATATCGAACGGGTATCAATTTACAAGTTGCTCAAACCTCTCGTGAACCTTGAAGAAAAAGAAGCAAGTAACCTTTTGATTAAATTGAGCCGTAAAGATAATTCTATATAAAATTTAACCGAAACCTCAGAGTAACAGATAACAGATATTAGTGGCACATGTGAAATGCTTACACGGAATCATAATCCCAAAGCTGTTTGTAAAGCACTACGATTTTTAAGTCCAAACCGTTTACAGATAATTCTATATAAAATTTAACCGAAGCCTCAGAGCAACAGATAACAGATATTAGTAGCACATGTGAAATGCTTACACGGAATCATAATCCCAAAGCTGTTTGTAAAGCACTACGATTTTTAAGTCCAAACTGTTTACAGATAATTCTATATAAAATTTAACCGAAGCCTCAGAGTAACAGATAACAGATATTAGTAGCACATGTGAAATGCTTACACGGAATCATAATCCCAAAGCTGTTTGTAAAGCACTACGAGTTTTAAGTCAAAACTGTTTACAAGTTATAGTTGTAGCATAGGCAGTCGTGACGAGTTCAGCATGAGTTTGAACGAGTTACTGTGCGTACAAATTTTTGAACGCACTGCTGCCTATGCTACAGCTCACTTGTTATATAGCTAACCGTGCATTGAGACATTTGTATGCACGGCTTTCACTATATAGACTATATTGCAAAAATGATGGTTTCATATTTTCTACAGTTTTAGTAGAACAGTTATTTGATCTACCGATAATATTGTGTCATCAAACTCCATATAGTTGTTTTGGTGAATTTGGTTGAATACAGAGAACAAGCACCAAAGTTTATAGAATCATTGTATGTATCTATAATTAACAAAAGGTAAAACAAGTTCTTAGTTTTCCGACCAAACTAAATAATATTGACTTTGTTCTTGAAAACTAAATATTGTTATATTAAAATTATGCCGCAGAAAACAGCTTAAATATTAATCACAAGTCAAATAGATAAAGCGATCTAGAAACTTGTACGTTGTAATATACGGCAAGTAACTGATCTCTTGAGTAGAAGTTCTCTAAATCAGGTTGCCAAACTGTTTTACAACATAATTGGCAATATAACAATCGATAATACGATCGTACGATTATAAAAATGATGCTATATTAATACATACTACATTTTATTAGGTTTATTTGGGATTAGCAATGTAAGCTCAGTGTAAAAAATTGCAATTTCGACAATGTAATCGCATTTCAAACAGCTCGTGGTAGTATCATAATAGTGCCAAAAGTTTTGTAAAACCTAATAAGAGTATTATGTCGTGAACTGGATGATGTAAATAAAACTATACTTAATTACATTTTGTACTAAATGTCCAGAAAATAGTTACACTGGCAAGATAACACCGATATATTTAAACGCAAACAAGGCGATGGTGTTTAAACCGTGGTGCCGCGAAGGCGAAACCAGCGTTTGTAAAAGGTCGTAAGGATCAAAGGTGTCTGTCATCAAAGCGATGCTATCCGAAAGGGTTATGGCACTTCGTATTTTTGGGCAATTAATTTTAGGTCTCTATCGTCAGGGTGCCGTTCCGACAGCGTTATCCCGATACATTTTGGGCAAATATTTACCGGCTCACTAAGGTCACGGTGCATGTTCCAACTATGCTATCCACACAGATTTGTAGTTGATATTTTGCCGGGTCGTAAGGATCAAAATGATATTCAAACTTCGCTATTAATGTGTGTAAGTAAGCAGTTGTAAATTTGCTCAATTGATTATCAGTTCACCGAGGTACTGTTCAAGCTATATATGTATTCCAATGCGTTAGAAGTCGTAATTTTGGCCATTTATTTGAATATTCCATCTAGATATCACAAATTTACTAATAGTAATGTGCCAAACAGCGAACCGTTCCTAAAATATTCAACGCGGCTCCTCTACTGTATCAATTATGGGACTTCTTTTATAAAAGTATTTTAGCGGATAGAATATCCATCTGCTTCTTATTCAAATCTAGATTTTATCTATAAAATATTCGGATATAGTAAAAATCTGAAATCACAGAACGTCCTCAACACTTTAGGAGCTTTCGGCACTTATTGTCTTCCGCTGCTAACGACAAACGTTTTGCTAAAGGAATTATTTTCTTTTTGAAGGCTGGAAACAGAATAGTTGAGCAGCGCATAACAAACGTTATAAAGTACCCAGCATGTGGAAGTTTTATTTGCCAATAGATCATCCGCATTACTTATCTACGGTCACACAGTAGTTATCTACAGCACAAAATAGAACAGATGGTCTATGAGACACTATCGACCTCTCGTTGGCACTTAAAATGTGCATTCTGCATTTTACTACCGGATTCAAGGTTACATACATGAACGCATACCAAAAGGTGTACACTACACCATTATCGACGATCACACTACCTACGTATACGTTTATTATATCATCAAAAATACATTAGTCGACCACAACATAATAACGAAGAGTGGCAGACACCATAAATCGGACAAAACTCTTGGCATGCTTGGTACTTTACAACGTAATCCCCCCGGCCCCAAATATGTAAACCTGTGTTGCCAGCTCAAAACCTGATCTGAACAGCATGTTTTGAATTTCATTTTTCATATGAAAATATATTGAAAATCTTCAAAATCTGAATGTGTGGCAAAGAAATATGATTGTAAATTAATTTTGAGTTTCAAAACAAACTCAATCTATGTTTCTTTCAATGTATGTTCTTGAAAACGCTGAAAAGGTTTTCAAAATTCAGATTTTGGCAAAGAACAACAGAGAAAAAATCAGGCAGTGATATGTTATGATTTTGAGTTCCAAATTTTGAGCTGACAATTAAAAATGCTTGAAAGAACAATTATTACGCAAACGAAATTGATTATAACGTTGTAAATTATTATAACATACATATAGGTCAAGCGTAGTGTAGTGCTACAGCGTAGATGCACTAATCAATCTGGAATCTGATTTTATAACCCATAAAATCTAATAATTGATTCGAAACAAAACTTCAGAAGCTTAAGAAATACATTCTCGCTGAACCTGTTTTTGCAAGCAGATGCGTTCCAAACTCTTAAAAAGTCATTTGGACGGCCAAAAAATTCAGGCCCGGTTCTTCGCATCCACTTTGTTATAACCCCATCCAAGGGCGGTGATCCCAAATACATTCTAGATGAACCAGTTTGTGCAAGCAGGGGCGTTCCAAGCTCTTAAAAAGTCATTTGGACGGCCAAAAAATTCAGGCCCGGTTCTTCGCATCCACTTTGTTATAACCCCATCCACGGGCGGCGATCCCAAAAAATAGTAGGGGATGAGCAGAATTTTTCTTTACTTCTCCTCCAGGATCTTTTTCTGGGGCGGATGCACCGGAATCACCTCCCAAGACCCCATCACTGTATTTTTTTCACGTTTATCAGCAAAATCCGGGGGACCGTCCCGCTGCGCCCTTTTGCGACGCTACTGCGTGCAAGCAAGACAAAAGTACGTCATAAGTGTAATACCCACATTAATTATGCTTCGAACCCTTCTATTTAAATTACATCATTTATATGCTAATTAAATATTAATATATATTATTAATAATATATATATTATATGTTAGGCATTATTCATTATTATTATTCGTTATATAATATTTAAGTACCTAGTTTCTCGGTAAAGCTGAATGTGAAGCTAAATTTTAATTGATAAACACAAATATTTTAGTATTAAAATATAACGTAGGGAGTATATGTCCATGAATTTTACAAAAAAAATATGCCTAAAGTGACTAAATTCCACATTTTTAGATGGAGATTATGGCTTCTAATGGGTATTAACCCTTTCTCAGTAGCAAAATTGCTTGCTAAATCAATTGCTCCTGGAATGAGTACAAAAACTTCTAAAGTCTACCGATTTTTGCATGGCATGAACCAGTCATATTATATCACGAGCCCGTATATTGTCCATGAAATATTTTATTTGTGGTATAGAAAAACTTTGCGACCATACTTCTTCCTCAACTATCCTAAACTTCAGCCATTACAACCAAGCAAAAATCGTTGAACCACTTTGTTCATGCTCCAAGCGACAACATCACATCATAAAATACACGAAAACATGTTACTTGCCTCATGACCAACCATTGCTCAAAAAAGATTGAACATATTTTAAGCAATTCCGAAATAAAAACGTATAATTTCTAATTAAACACTAAAAAACCCTGAGTCAGTAAGTATTTCAAGAAATTTCGGAGAAACCTATATTCGTGTCCTGTTTTGTACACCAGGAAACTATAAACAACAAAATTATAACTATCAGATTATTAAACAATTGCGCTTCCTTGTCATTTTTACTAAAACGATCTGTTTATTTATATATTTCCTAAATAATTAAGTTTCCGTATACAATATCTAACCTGTACTATTAATAATTCCCAAATTCTCAGTATATTATTTTAGTAAAATCATATTTAGTCTAAATTTATTAAAATTTTAGACAAATATCAAAGAGTGAATCAGCTAAAACATGACACACACGAGTTGTTGCTTGTTTGTGCTTAAAACGTCAACTATGTTACGAAACTAAATACAGTTACATTGCCCGATTTTAAAAAATAATGTAGAAAATATTTATGGTTTATTATTGTTTATACACAACGTATCTGTGTAGGTAAACGTTTTCCAATGTGATTTCACTGTACGAAAAGATATAAAGAAGTATATATATATATATATATACTTATATATATATTATTATATAATATTTAAATATACATATATATTTAAATATTATATATATCTGTGTGGTTCAAAATTGGGATACAGGCATAATATACACAAACATATGCAATTTAGTAGATGATCGTATACCAAAAATATGTATATAAACATATATAGTATAGCTGCGCGAGTCCCGTTGGCTTGAGGGCGGGTCAACACAAATCCATCCTTAACCTTGGGGGCCAACACTACTTTGGGTGGCCGAATACCTAATTTAAGTAGAACAGATGTTTTTTTGGGGTCTGCAAACTGTTTGGGGGCCATAATTCGACAGTCTCCAATGCGGAAACTTTCATTTTAACTATACAGCAATATCTGGTGGACTTATGAAGAATAGGTTTGATGCCACAAGTAGAAATGATAATATAATTGTTAGCGTAAGCATTTAATAACGCTTAGTTAAAATCGTATTCATTTTATATGACTGCGTTTATATATGCCAAACTCAGTTTAAAACTAGAGAAATCGCCAAATATATTTTCTTTATCTTGGTTGTTTCTTTAGTTTCTTGGTTATATATCCAAGATCGCAAGTCTTGATGTTGAAATATATGTCAAAACCCAAAAATAATACATATACAATTTTGAAGCCAAAGCTATTTATCGTTTGATCAAGCTTGCTCTTCGGTTTTCGTCATAAAATATACATTAAATCAATGTGTACTTTGTACTTTGTAATTGTAAATTTGATAATTCAACTTTCGACTTGACGTCACAGGCCGGGTTCGAACATGTTTCACGTCAAACACGATCACACGAATCCGAGACGTTTGCTGTGTTGAATGGCGTTAATGATTCAAGCGGTCGGATTTCTGCTTTTCAAGTGACATCGTTTTATTTGTTGTACGCACAAATAAGCATACAATGCACAGTATGACAAAAAGTGAAAGCAATGTCAGCGCTTGACGGCTGTGACAAAAATCTTTAAGCAATAAAATTTTATAATAACGCAAACCAGTTCACCTTGTGTTTTGTAAGATTTATGCGAACAGCAATAAAACTTACGTTTCTACAAGATATATATATAGTGCATCTGGCAAAAAGCCAAAATCCTTGTAAACTAGCCCCTTTATAGAAAAAGTGGTCTACTAATATTGAAACAAACAAAGGAAAAACTTTAGAATTTGAAAAATCAATAAATTATTTATTGATAATCCTTAAATTTTCTCACCCATTTAACTTTCTGTCGTAAGGCATTTTTTGAGCACGCGTCATAATAGAAGCGTTTTACAATGTGCGAGAACAATGCGGAAATAAAATGAAAGGAGTCCTGAACAACTACGTCAGTTAACGGTCGTGGCTCAGTTGAAAGTGCGCAGGGCTTTCGATCGTACGTAAAGTAGGCTGGGATAACTCATCGGTCCTTTACCATGGAGTCCTTAAATTGAGTAACATAGATAGGATTGCGAGGATGCCATTTGTGGATCCAGTTATAACCCTAGGCCTCGTATGGGCTCAAAAAATTTGGGAAAGGAATGCCATTCTTTTTAGTTTTCAAGTATCGCTGCAAGCAAGTATCAATTTTTAATGAATGTTGGCGTAAACTCATTCCTGAACTTGGGGGGACGGTGAGAAAAGTTTGGAGGATCCAATATTATGGTTTCGGGTACACCGGTGGCAAAAATTATATACTTGGAATATGTGTCATGGCAAAAAGACATAAGGTGAAATACGGACCGACATGTAAATAGTACAATAAGGAAGAATAGGATATTATTTGCTTACAATTTAAAAAAATTGATGTTTAATCTGAGATTTTAATCTATACCGAGGGTTTTGAACACAGGTTATCGCGTCTTTTTTTGGGGGTGTCCACATCGGGATAAAAAGGTATTAAATAATATATATATTTGATCTGTGATTTTGCTACTATATCTATACCGAGGGTATTGAACACAGATTATAGAGTCTTTTTGGGGGTGTCCACATCGGTATAAAAAGCATTAAATAGTATATATATTTGATCTGGGATTTTGCTACTATATTTATACCGAGGGTTTTGAACACAGGTTATCGAGTCTTTTTTTGGGGATGTCCACATCGGGATAAAAAGGCATTAAATAGTATATATGTTTGATCTGGGATTTTGCTACTATATCTATACCGAGGGTTTTGAACGCAGGTTATCGAGTCTTTTTTTTTGGGATGTCCACATCGGGATAAAAAGGCATTAAATAGTATATATATTTGATCTGGGATTTTGCTACTATATCTATACCGAGGGTTTTGAACGCAGGTTATCGAGTCTTTTTTTTTGGGATGTCCACATCGGGATAAAAAGGCATTAAATAGTATATATATTTGATCTGGGATTTTGCTACTATATTTATACCGAGGGTTTTGAACGCAGGTTATCGAGTCTTTTTTTTTGGGATGTCCACATCGGGATAAAAAGGCATTAAATAGTATATATATTTGATCTGGGATTTTGCTACTATATCTATACCGAGGGTTTTGAACGCAGGTTACGCAGTCTTTATTGGATGGGGAGGGTGCATTCCGGGATCTGCGCATGACGTCATGAATGTTTTGATTCTTTTAAAACATTATATATTATCCTGAATAATTTTTGCTTTAACACATTTAGACAATACGACAGAATCGACGAATGTCAGACGAATGGTAGCAATATAAATACTACGCCGCTTAGTTTGGTTTGGACCATAAAATAAATTTAGGCAGTCATTTGAACAAATAGCACTAAATATCTGAGACAAGGATAACCGCAGGATATGTTAACCGGACAAAAATTTCAAAATTAAATTTGAAAAAATGGCATGGCCTTCTTTAACCTTTAAAAGCGGAAGATTTGAACCCAAACCCACTCAGTCACTATAACAGGACATTCCCACACCTTTTAGAAAGTTAACCAAAACCAATAGTAGACTCATTTATCATTACGTAATAGGGCGCTGTTTGGGCTGGCGAGGAAAATCAGCAAATGGTCGCACGCCGCTGAAATTGGTACCAATCGACTCAGCTTCTTTAAACTTTAAAAGTGGTAAATTTCGACCAAAACCCACTCAGTCACTGTAATAGGACATTCCCACATCTTCTAGAAAGTTAACCAAAACCAATAGTACACTCATTTATCATTAGGTAATAGTTACTCCTGCAGCGAGAGGAAACAGATGGAATGCGGCTAATGACTGTTGGTATGTTCTGAATTCTGCTCATTAAGGTCTCACAAGAAACACGATACACCGACAATGCCACAGCCATTTTAATCGGTATATCAAAATCGTAGGACCTTTTATTTGTTCCTACAATGGTTAAAAAGACAAAATGTCTTGCAATTAAACTTAACATGACCCCGTCGGCCATCCTATTTTGTCAAAGCCGATGTGGAATCGAAAACCATTGTTACGGAACAAACAGGGAATTTGGTACGGTTTTTCGTTAACTAAGATTGGACAAAGTAGAATCCAACTCCAGAAATTACTTTTGTCTCGGAACAGAATTTTGACGATTTCTTATGAGTACAAAACCGTCCACTGCTAGGTAGAACATTGAGTAATTCAGGATTCGTTGTGTTCGCTAACACGAACGTTGCTAAAATTTTAGTTTTCAGCATTCACGAACATCATTGAAACGAAATTGAACAAATTTATGTTCCCAAAAGAGTTAAATATTCTGTAAATGTTCAAGAATTCGCGAACAAACAATTTTCATATTTTAAATTTTCAAACAATTTGAACAATCATTAAATTATTAACCTGGAATCATAGTCGAATATGATATAGAAAAGAACTTGTTCGCGAACAATTTCACCCGTAAAATGTTCACTAATAAATTGTAGATTCAAACAGAGCGCGAACACGATTAATAAGTCACTATCTCCAACGTAACTTTAAGTTAAAAAGCAAATGTTCGCAAACATTTGATGCTTGGTGATTTTAATCATACATGCTTGATGTCTCTTGGGTATTTATCTATGACAAAATAATCTATACAAAAATAACTTCATTTAAGAACTACGTTTGTGTTGGCGAACAAATTATATTTTTATATGTTTGCGTTCACGAACAAGTTTAAAAATTTTTAATTTCAAATGTTGAACATGTTTAAAACAAAGTTAATATCGCTGAGTTATTGCACCCCATGTGTCGAGCGATGCCTCCCTGTAACATTGTTCACGAACAAAACGCACGAATTTAAAACTCGCAAAATTATGTTTTCAACAATTTGTGGATTTTAGTAACGAATTTGCGAACCAAAAGTAACCCCTTTCATACCACCTTACTGCTGTTCTTAAATGGTTTTACTACATTATGCAATCACAAATAAGCGTTCTGTTTCAAATAATATGGCGATTGTAAAAATAGGATGGTAGGCGGGGTCATTTTAAGTTTAGTCGCGCATTTATAAATCGCAAAATTTAAGAAAAATTGTGATTTGAAGCGTGACTTTTACGTTGTTGATCCCAACACTTATTTATAGTGCACACTAAGCAAATCCAATATTCTCTTAGCTCTTAGCAAACTTAGCTCCGATACCATCCTGTAGACTTATTCCGAAATCCAATATGGGGACAAAACAATGATGGGTTAAATGAGCCTAAAATAAAATTAAAGTAAATAAAGTTAAATCAGACCATAAAAGCGATGAACGCGAACAAATCACGATTTTCGCTTAGGTACACGTACAGGATTTGCGATATAGCAACGCGTCGGCGCTGTTCGCAGTCATGATTTTGCAATCTAGCATCTCGTTTTGCCGACTGCGTACAAGTGAAAACGCGAATACCATTACCGTTTTATCGTATGCAAAAATGAACAAACAAATAGTCCCCGGATATTGCTTAATGATCCTAAATATCATTTGATGAACGCGAACAAAAGTGCGAGATCGCAATCTGTTCGTATCGTATCGTAAAGTCCATATGTCCGCGCTCACAAAATGCAAATACCAATGGCAAAAATGTGAAGGCGAATTTCTGCGTAAATCAATTCCTGACTTTTACAAAAGTACAACTAAATTGTGTACGCATCTAAGGTGGACTCATGCATAAGGTGAAACTGCTGTAGCATGTTCTCACGAAAATGGGTCAGCTTATACATGTAATTTTCTGATTTGGAACTGAAAGTAATCATAAATAAATTATTTTGAATGAATTTTGGTTTGCATTAAAACCAACGGAAACATGTGTTCACAGCTACGTTAGGGCCTTTAATGCACTAAATTCCTGAAAATACACAAATTCTGACTCAAACCCACATATATTTAGAAAAGAAGGATAACCTATTTGCAGCAATGATATAGTTTCCTACCTTATATTGTGCCTTTTACCAGTTTTGGTTATACCCAAGCCAAAAACTATGACACTGATGAACCAACCCAATTTAAAGCATTCGATTATTCGTTACATCGTCTGACGGCTGTTTATTATTACATAGCCGGGCTTCAGGTTTTTATGATCAGTTTTTTTGCCTTGTTTTTAAGCAATCCAATCCCAATTTTTAGTAGTGGGAATTCCCCAACCGTAGCGTGTAACAGTCTAATAGATAATTATGGCGCAGCATTTTGATGTCTAAACGATTCGGAATTGCCAAGCCATGCCTAGCAGTGCTATTACTTAAATCTTTCTCAGTATTTATGTATGGCTAACTAACAAACATTGTTTTAAAAAAGTACAGTTGAAAAGTACAGTAAAGATGAAATAATCTGAGAAATCTTTCAATTATCTCTATACTAAAATCACTCCATTATTTGCAAAAATACCATGGCTATCACAAAAACTGGTTTGTTCTAAGGCTGATTTTAATTGAATAGCAACATGCTGTAAGAAAACAAATATATATTTAAAAGTTTAAATCTGTAGAAAATGAAACCGAAATACTGGAAATATGTAAAAAAATATATATATACGATATATAATATTACCCACGGCTTTATAAGCTTTGTTCCGACAAATCAGGGCGACATTTGGTGTTCTAATAAAAAGTTGTACTGCTAGTCGTACCAGTAAATGTAAGCTTCTCTTCATCGCTGGCTGCAACAATATATACTACCAGAAACGATAAACAAAAAGACTGACTGTTTCAAACGGTGATTTGTGGCAATGTTTGGATGTGGATATTAAAATTCTATTCGAGCAAAAGCTATATTTTCTGGAATTTAAATTAATATTTTGCCAATTTTTGGTTTTCGAGAACTGATATGATTTCAGCATTTTTCAAGTAATAAGCGATTGCGATTCGACATCGGTTATTACAAAATAGGATAGTTGGTGGGATCATCAAATAGCAGTACATTAAGGCCAGAGCGGTGAACATTTTTCCCCATGGCGGATGCAGTATTTTTGAGCGGAGAGTCGCACAACTTATACAACTTTTTTCAAGACGAAGTGTTACCTGAGCTACTACGATGGGCAAACTTTACGTAAGTATACCCTAAGTTGTTCCTTTGTCATATCAATTCAACTGCTCATATTCGATGACATAGCTTACAAAGCCACGCTTTTCGGTTACGTACGAACTTGGCATATACACGCGTACAGCAATTCTACCTAGCGGAGTTCCACACGCGTTCATCAACTGGGAAACACTGACGTCGAGGGCGATTTGCGGCTAACACCCAATGGAAAAGTATGCGAATCTCCCCATACACCTCCCATTGCTACACCCCTATCATCACCTTTTTTACTATGAATCCCCCATACACCTCCCATTGCTACACCACCTATCTTCAGCTTTTTACTATGAATCCTCCATACACCTCCCATTGCTACACCCCCTATCTTCACCTTTTTTACTATGAATCCCCATACACCTCCCATTGCTACACCCCTATCTTCAGCTTTTTTTACTATGAATCCCCCCATACACCTCCAATTGGTACACCCCCTATCATCACCTTTTTTACTATGAATCCCCCATACACCTGCCATTGCCACACCCCCTATCTTCACCTTTTTTACTATGAATCACCATACACTTCCATTGCTACACCCCCTATCTTCAGCTTTTTTACTATGAATCCCCCATACACCTCCCATTGCTACACCCCCTATCTTCACCTTATTTACTATGAATCCCCCATACACCTCCCATTGCTACACCCCCTATCTTCACCTTTTTTACTATGAATCCCAATACACCTCCCATTGCTACACCCCCTATCTTCAGCTTTTTACTATGAATCCTCCATACACCTCCCATTGCTACACCCCCTATCTTCACCTTTTCTACTATGAATCCCCCGATACACCTCCCATTGCTACACCCCCTATCTTCACCTTTTCTACTATGAATCCGCCGATACACCCCCCATTGCTACACCCCCTATCTTCACCTTTTCTACTATGAATCCCCCCATACACCTCCCATTGCTACACCCCCTATCTTCACCTTTTTTACTATAGAACTATTAATTATATATAATTATTTAAAATATTATATATAGCTCTATTTATACGAAAAAAAATCGCAATTATATGTGGTCGTATGCATTTTTAATACTATAAATATCTGAAAACTCGCTAGATACAAAAACAAGTGAAACGCATTGTTGTACAAAAGGCAATATCGTACGATATCGTTATAGATTGGTGCAGCAATGAAGAGTCAAAACTGTTGTCTGCTGCAATAATAATTGCAACTGCAATATATATATTAATGTTTCTGTTTTCGGCGTGAAGTTTGTGTGGATTTTTTTGAGAGCGCAAAAAAATTGTTCGAAAATATCTAATTTTTCAAAACATCATGCCGCAATAAATAATATTTTACGAAAACAATAGATACAATGATAACAGTGATAAAATAACAGATTCCAATATGATTTTGACTTTCTGAGCGATATCGCAAGTTTTCATTCACAGGTCGAACAAATGTACCACAGTCGTGGGTGTTACTGAATACCCTCAGGGGTTTTTTGAAAAATTTGACAGATTAAAATTTTGATCATTTAAAAGGAATGCTGGTCAAATTTAAAAATCTTCAGTCAGTTTTGACGCGGTCATTCTTTGGTCTGGGCACAAATTTTCTCACAGAATTGTGCGTTCGGTCTATTTTTGCAAATATATATGATTTTTCAAATATATAGGATTTTTGGTCATAAATTCAATGATAAGAATCGGTACTATAAGGGTTGTTAAATTTCATTTTTTCAAATTTTTCATTCCTAGGTTGGTATCGAACGCTGGTTATTTGTAGGAACATTTATAAGAAATGTTTTCAAAAATTCATTTAATTTTTTTAATCATTTAAAACAAATTTTTGAAGTCAAAAAACTATGTTTTTAACAAAAAACCCCATGCGTAACCCAACACTTATGAAATGGACTAACTTATATGTATAGCAAAAAAAATAAGCTTATGGAAATTAGCAGCAACACTAGTTTCACAATTTGAAATCTGATTGTGGGAACATGATTTGTGAAGCTCAGCTCCATAGCCTCACAATATGGAGCTCATTTGTCGGGCAATTTATAAAAGCTTTAACATGTTTATTCAAAATTGTGCATGGATTAGTTAGATATATCGTACTAAAACGATTCCTTCCACCTTTCGACTATTAACCTAAACACGCGTGGTCAGTCGTTAAATGTCATTGTATATCGTTGCAGGATAGACCTAGACAAATTGAACCTTTGCGAGCGAGTACAGTGTTTGTATCAATATGGAATTACATACCAGCTTACCCAAAGCAATAGCTTGAGATTTTCCAGTTTTAAAAGCTTAAACGCTTCGTCCTTTAACCTTAGGAAGATATTGTGGTGGCCTTATCGGACGATCGGAGATTCGCGTTCTCACCTAGCTGTTTATAGTTCTGATAATTCTTGCTTTATGTAATAACGGGACGCAGCTGCATGGCGCAACTTTCTAACACCATGCCCATACGACCCCGGCTATCATAACCTCGAGGGTGGACCCAAAACTCGCTGTTTGCGAATTTAGCGATTTTCTTTGGGCCAGACCCAAGAAGCTATAGAGCTTAGCAGACCGCAGGCGCGCTTCACGAGGTGTGTTCGGACCCCGTCCGTTTGGTTGCGCACGTGTCTAGTTTATGGTATGATTGCTAAGGTTCCTCAGGGAGGCTGACACTGACACCTGCTCACAGGTCATAGTGACATGCTAATATTCCCTATATCGATTTCACTTGGAAGTTGCTTGGATCTCTCGCCTAAGTTAGTGTGCGCACGATAGGTGCATAACGAAATGAGTTTTGGCGCGATCCTAGGTAAAATTCGTCTCGGCTTTGGCCACTTAAGACCGGAATTCTCTCGGCGGAAAAGGTTTGACCAATGTGGCCCCATAGAGCTGCAACAGTTCCCTGAATGTTTATAGTCGGAAACATAGCCCTAAAGGCTAATTTTGTCATGGTTCAGTAATCCATAGCTTTGCGATACTAATGGCATTTAATTGAATAAAGTTCGTATTAGATAAGCTTAGTGGCTTTATGCGAGCGTGATAAGATTTGAAGTTTTGATGGACCTTGCTCTCGCTTCTTTCCTTAGACATTTCTTCCGGTTAACGTGCAAGAGACAAACGACACGCGTCGGCGCTTGAATCTTGCAAGCCTCGACGCGGGGCGCTGGTCTATGGACAGGACAAAACATTTAGAATATATAACCGCTGCAGGAAACGAACGCTAGACAACCCAACTTGATTTTCTTTCATATTTATTTCAAAATATGTACAGCCAGGATGTGATAATCCGTGGTACGCGAAGAACAATTGCCAAGATAATTGTTAAGAGCTTTACATGACAATACTGATGAGGCAAGCACAGCTAAGAAATAGACGCGCCCCAGTGGGGGTACCGTAATAACTGTAAAACTGGCACGATGGAGCCTTCCCCGGTCCTTGAGGTTGAGAAGTAAATCGAGCTAAAAACGAAGGACACGGAATTTAGAACCGGAATGGAAACCAGGGACTATTGTTCGTCCTGAACGCAGCGATGAGGGACGGACAAGGTGCATACCAAAAATTTACGGACAACGACAATATTAATTTAAATAGTATGAATGATATGAAGGTACAGATAAACGTATGGTACAACATATACGACTCCTGGAATTCCTTGATCGCAGAATTCATTCACCTAAAGAGTCCTTACTGGGACTTTTATCCGGCACTCGACCAGTAATGTATGAACTATAACTCCCTAGTAGGTTTATCGGTTGCCGGACGGCTATATAACTGACACTTCCGATTTCAGATACGAGTAACAAACAACAGCCACGGTTAGTATCCTTATGTGTTTGACAAATCGTATGTTTGCACGGTGTACTTGATCCCTAAGTGCGTTGGGGGTACAACACGCATCTCGAGCCACAGAGTCTACAATGGCGCAATCCGGCGCGTTAACGAATGGAATTTCTGCTAGCGAGTGAGTGGAGCATGCCGAAGTGTTAGCTTAGACCAATGCGGCAATCAAAACGGCGAGGGTTGCACCATTCCATACTCCGTACCTTCCATTAAACGTGAGTTCGTTAAAGAAGAAACTGCTCATCCTGAAATAAAGGGTGTGTGGGTAAACAGTAGTGACAATCATCCTAGAAACGGTAACCTCGGTGGAATAAATACTACGTGGGGGAAATAGCCTACAACGAGGGTCATTATCCTGAAGGTAATTTACGTTTACTTTGCTCCATGCATTTTTGAATGGCCTGAAGAGATACCCAGGGTAATCCATGTCGAATATGTTGATGGTCGGGAGTTGTTTCATGAATCTGTGGAAACACGGGCTAGCGTGACGTTAATATTTTACAAGGTGTTTGAAGGCTTGGGGGAGGGCTCGAGTGATACGTTTGAGAAGGATTTCACATCATCAATGTCAGTTTTTGTTAGCCTGGGAAAGATCAGGGCTAGTTATCTAACCAAGCAAAATGCCCAGGGGCATTCCTCAGTTTCCTTATAGGGAGCTATGGTATGAAGGAGCCAACTTCTGTGTAACTCCTAAAAGGGACAAGTTGTTTTTTACCGAATCTGTCTGTCGATTTTCTGACGGACTCTCTAAAGAGGCCAAAACTAATGAACGCGTTGTAAAGCTAAGGACTCCCTTACGTAGAACTTAGCAGGGGTATTTCTACAACTATGATTGAGCCGTCCAGGAGGGCCTAAATTTACACTAACAATGGTCGGTAATATTTGAGGATTTTGGTGCGTAGTTAGCGTTGATGTATCTGGGGGAATAAGAGTGATTGTGTAATCCTGGGTTGTTAAATGTCTAGAGCAAGCACGGGACTATAAATTGAGAAATAGGGGCAGATGTCCAACTGAGCATACCTGAGCATACCCTGGCAAATACGATCTAAAATCGGCACACATTTCACACTCTAGGGGGCAATTGGTACTGAGTTTGGTGGTGCTTTTCCGAACCGGTGTTATTATTTCCCTTAAATTACTTACTGCACGAGATAGTCGGTTTACGGGGCTATCCAAAAATCTCAGAGGGACATTCCTTCGACGTGTGGATGTTTAGTAACAAATGTTCAAAGTTGGTCCTAAATGACATATAGTTATCAGGGGCAATTTTCTGCCAACTTTGAGCCGCTCACTATTTACCGGCTTAGGGTCCCGGTAAATTTTGTTAGTTTTGGTGGTAGTTTAGCTCTAGAACTATGGCAAAATTTAAGGGGGCAATAGTACTACCTTCGGATCGGGTGTCATTGGCCTCCAAAAATGGTCCAAGAATTACATGTTCTGGTTGGGGGCAACTTTTATTGACTTCAACTCGATACATAGAGGTTAATTTAGCGTAGCGGAAGTCTCCGTTGAACTTCTCGGGTAGATATACACTCAAACCATGGTTGGGGCCTTAGGGACATTTGTCCTACTTATGCAGTGATTGGGGGCGTCTTCCAAAGAAGGTGCAAAGTAGTATTTCCACTTGCGTTCGAGGTAATTTCGTTAATTTCTATCTCCTACTTATGAATTCCTACGAAATTTTACCCTAAGATGAACTGGCAAGTTGGTCCCGAGGTTTGGAACCAATCTCCTCT
>JASANE010009452.1:0-26145 GCA_030248225.1 Trileptium ribeirensis | reverse complement strand
TTATGTTGGTATTTATTGGTTCAGTTGCGTATTGCTACTATCGAGAATTAATTAAAGCTTTACTGGTGATGGTTCCAATTTAGTTCTAAAGATTTTAGTAGTTTCGATGATCAAGATTATTGAATCCTGACTGTCAATGAAGGCTGCTTACTTTTCATGTGGTGAAATTTGAGACCGTCAGCTTGTCAATTTTTTCTGGTAGCATCCGTAGCTCAAATATGCAACGTGATAGTCTAAAAATTAACATGATGTCGCGAGTATAGTGGGGACATCAAACATTAACTGCATATTCCACGTGCGGGCGGATCAGTGAACGATAGAGGTGTAGCCAGACGTATTTCAATTCCCTCCCATGTAAAAGTGGGGCAGAGGGATTGGATCAGGTCAAAATGTTAGCAAAACAAGTTTTTGCTGTGTCTCGGTAATTGTTTCAGAAAATGCTGTTCATTTTGTGGAGACTATAAAATAAAACTATAAATTAAGACTTTATAAAAATTATCTAAAACTTTTGCACCCTTGGATCCAGGATTAGGGCCCAGAGGGCTTTTTTAAAACAACCCAGTAAACTGAATTATGCGATATGGTTGTGTCTCCATCGCCAATGAAAATGTATAGATCGCCTTGCTCCCATTTTGTACTTGCATTGGACGCCTTATTGCGTCGTTTGGTTATAATTGTCGTATTAATGTGTTTTAAGATCGGCTCAAGAAACCCGAAATACACGAAAACGGTATATATTATCTCCATAAGCAATGAAAATGTATTGGTCACCTTGTGCTCATTTTTAGAACGAGGCTAGGTTTATGCAACTACGTGTAACGCGTTAATGCATTTTTATTGCAATGTGTGACTTCGATTTTGAGCTGTATCCTGATTTCATACTCCAGTGCAAATAATTGTTTTGTTACGTATGTTAATAGTTGGCGACCGTCTTTTTAATTATGCCTTATTGGTATAAATAAAATTTTATCTGCAGTTCGCAGAAACTCTTGATATTGCAGCTGTTTGTAGCCAAAAAATAGTACTCACTATGCGGTGAAAAAATTTTTATTTTAGTTACTTTAGCGATGGAATGAAATGAAGATTTAGTGCTCCCGTAATGGATTTTGCGTTTTGCTTGTTTTCAATGTTCGTTTAGAGAAGTTCATAACTAATATCTAACCAGAGAGAATTATTCCAAAAATGTGCTTTCCACACGGGCTCGGTGGTACAATTGTTTTCAAAATTTAGTGAGTAAAATAACAAAGACCAATGTGATTTGTTATGACTGAAAAAGCATTATTTTAAGCGATACCAATACAGTGGTTCTTTTTTCCAATTACCGCTTAGAGAATTTTTTCGTAAGTTCTGTAGTCAGTTTGTAATTTTTTTAACCATTTGTGATATCGGTATCCGTATTTTTGAAGTTTAAAAATACCGATATTGTGAATTTTAGCCGATTATCATGTATCGTCAATCTACAGAAACATCTTTTCTGTGGACTTTTGGTCATGACAATTTCTTCTCTGTTGCGTTAAAATCTGATGCTGCGTACTGCCCCTCAACTTGCAGAATTCCACTTTGTAATATATACGGGAAATTGCTCGAACTTTGTTTTAGTATTCATAGAAAATATTAATGAGTTTGAAGAGTTGTTAGGTAGTAGCTGCTGTAGTGGATTGCTATCATCATATGTATCGATAGAGTGGTAGGGGGTTATCCCTAAGGGTCGAACCCTCTGAAGCTATATTTACACCCGATGACTATGCTGCGAACACCAACCTATCGCTCGGAAAATTTTAGCAGAATTGCTGGGCGGGTGTGGTCTGCCACCCTAAACCGATGAACATTCGATCCCTCTTTCTATGTCTGTTTTATAGTCGCGTGTAATTTACAAAGTGCAGCTCATGTTTACGCGAATAATCAGAATTTAATGTGTGACTACGTTTTATAATACCGTTTGCGTTCTCTAACAGGGGCTTAACGTTGCATAATTTTTTGAATCTCTAACTTGTATTTACATTTCAGTCAAAATATTGCTTTTAAAATTTTGCGAAGGAGAAATTTTTGTGAAATTATGCTATAATTTTTTTCCTATATCCGTAGCTTGCATTTACATTTCAATCAAACTGGTAGTGTAAAAATTGTCATTATGGCAAACTTGAGTTAGGTTGATATACATTTCTCAATAACTAGAAAATTCATTGCAGGCTCAACTGTCATACCATTGCTATATTCTGATGTCTTTATTTGAATTCGAGTGGAACGAGAATTTTCAATTTTGGCTCTGGAGGGGGGTTGACGAGGTCCTGTCTGTGTGTGTGCGTCTGTCGCACCTGGATCGCGATAATGGTTGGGCGGATTTTGATGCACGATAGCTCATTCGAACCGCAATGATCGATTTAGGTGTAGTGACGGAGCCCGATTTTTGAATTTTTTTTGCCGTGAGAAAAGTTATGGGGCAAAATGACGTCATTTTGGCCCATTTTCGGGCACCCCCTCCAGTTTTTTCGACTTTTCTCAGCAAACTAATACGCCTATTCCATGTAGCATTACCAGGGCTTTCCAATGGTATATAACAATTTTTCAACTACTTCGCAATCTGGAGTCTATAAGCTTTTATAGTTGGCGCCAAATTTCATATTTGGTGAGAAGCGTGGGAAATGCACCTAAATGTGTGTTTTTGTTGCTTTTAGTGCCTTATATATATGGGGTTTTCTGGGCGGATAAACTCATTGCAAGTGTTAAAAATATTGTTGGGCAAATATTTTTTACACTTATGATTCATACTTGGCATAAAAATGACGTTTTCGCAATTTTTGGTGAGAAGTCATGGGAAAAGCAAGAATGTGTGTTTATTGCTGGTTTTAGTGTCGGATATGGGGTTTTCTGGGCCGACAAGCTCATTGCGTGTGCCAAAAATATGGTGTGGCAAATATTTTTCACACTTCTGCTTCGGCGGATTGTTCTCACCACTCGAATTCTGGCTTGCAAGCGAGCTTCACTAGTTAAAGAATCGATATGGATGTGGATATCGTTTCAGATGAACATCGCAAAATCGAATAGATGGCCACATGTTGCTTCTTTGAACGATCTGAAAAACTATTATGTTCTTGCCGATATTCTTATAGCATGGTAAGGTTACACTTTTTGTCTTTCACTTGTTCTAAATAATGACAGCAAGGTTTGTAAATAAAAAGTACATAGCGTACTCTTTGATCGAACATGCTTTATGTAAAACGAATAAAGGTGCGTTCACACGTTCAAAATGTGAATATATAAAACTTTATTTTTAACCATTTCGGAGAAATTCAATGTATGAACACTACTTAAATTTTTGAAGAATGTAACGTGATTAGTACAAAGTATTGAAAATTAGTTAAGCAAAGTTAAAATACTTGCACATGTGTTCATTTACGCATATATATTTAAAAATATCGCGCTTTTTCGCATTTTTCGTTGCAAATTACTGCCAATTTTTGCCAAAATCTGACAATATTTTGAGCTGAAAAATTTGAGCATTTGAACGAGTCCTAAAGAATATTTATTATGCTAGGCACACACAAATTTCGATAAATGAGACATTGTGGTTAATAGGTAAATAACCGAGTACATTATATTAACTTGAAATATAAAGGCGAGGCTAGCGGCGTTGTTGGCGGCTAAAGCTTTTCTGCAATTTTTTGTGTATGTGACTTTCCCAGCAATATTATATTGCTTATGTCTCTTTCGTTGTTTTGGTTAAAGTTTATACATGTGTGCGAATCAGTGCTTACTGCGACAAGCGATCGGTAAAACACGGCCGTCTATGGCTACTGTTCCACTCCCTATCTCGAAATCTTTTTACCAAACTTGGGGACTACATAAAGCATAGCTAAGAATATGTAACCTTGATAATTTTTATTTTATACACACTAGCTTTCCTCATCGGATGATGAAAATTAGAGGCTACTCGCATTGGGTATTATAAATGAATTTTATCTAGGCTGAAGTTCCCTCTTAGAAGAACGCTGTCTAAATTGTTTATATTGTTTGGTGACCCACAAAACAATTTACTTTTCCAACGCCGCAAACTTTTCTGTTTAAAAGATAACTGACCCCGTTTGTGCCTTTTACTTTAGGAACATAAATTCAACAACATGTTAGGCCATCTTCCACTAATATTGCTGTTATGAGAATTTTGGGTTATATTTGGGAGTTATCAAAACTCATGAGGTATTCTCCATCAGTAATTTGATGAGAGCTACCGTTTCGATGTTGATCACATATTGTTACGCAGGTGAAAATTTTTGTCTATCTGTATGACTCATCTTCGAATGGATGGCTTTCGACAATATTTTATTCGACAGAAAAACTGGTGGCGATATGCCATTTGATTGAAGGTTAATATGGCCGAAAACTTTTTAACACATAGGTGAGCGAGATCCGCTTGCTTAGCGTGGATAATGGTTCCTGCTACAGGGGGATGCGGTAAAATTATACTATTCTTACTTTATTGAAAAATTTTTTCTAAAACATGCCAATTTGTGCTAACTGGTCTAGGAATGAGGTCCGACAAAACACGCTATGGGTTATTGGTATCATTCTGTACATCATTTTATCCTCTATGTAGTTGCACATCTTTAGTTTCATACATCTTCTAAGCCCAAGCGGGTACATCTCAACTATTAAAACAATATTGTTGATATATGGCGCATTTTGTAGTAATGCTCAATATTGACGTCTCTCAAAGTTAACATATTTAACACTCAGAGTTCACCACTATGGCGATGAGACAAGTTTACAAAATAAATTTTTAACAACTCCTGCGTCGGCATTGTTTTTCCTGTTATCGGAACTATAATCGAAGTTACGGTTGCTTCCTGATGATATGACACGGAAACAGCATTTTTTCAGATTCTGTGTTAACGGAGATTGCTGATTGATTACTCATAATTACAATATGGCTTCAGCCCGAAGTATTATTCACTGGTGATGCTCGCGGACCAGCCTTTTTTTATTCTTACCTTTTTTATTCTTACCAGGATCGTGGAAATCATAGCATACCATTTTGGGAAGATAAGGCAATTGAATAGTTCCACGACCGGTCTGTCGTCCCCAGTCGGCAGGGGACCGCGTTGTAGGACTGAAAATAAAAGAGACAGGCGGAGCGAACATCAGAGTTCAGGCAGCGCGCCCGAGACATGGAGGCATCTTTTGAAAGCTTTTAAACTGGGCGCAGACACAACATGACGCGGTAGAGCGTTCCATGGGCGGATTACACGCAAAGCAAAGCTATAGAAGTAGGCGTTGACGCGTGCCCTCGGTTTTAAGAGCTTGTATTCATGTACGCGCAGGATATCGTTATTAGCAAGAGTGAATATTCGTGAGAAGTCATAATCAAAGTGGCCGTGAAGTAGCTGATAAGTGAGAATCAGATCGGCTAGGCGGGGACCCGTCCGTGGTCCGGATCGGCTTTAAAATTTGTTGCACAAGACCGTTAAAATTATTCTGACCAGAACTGTGTAATTCCTTATGATGTGTTGAGATAAGATTTCAGTGTTGGTTGAAACATTTTATGTTTGTTAGCTGAAAATAGTTTTTAAATTTGTCGATCTGGTCCATGCGCCGGACCTTACCGTAAAGTTTCTTCCGGCTGCATCACGAAAATGGCCACGCATTTTGGATAAATGGATTGCTTGCTATGATTTTGACTACTATATTACATATTTATAGTGGTTTTATCGGTAAGGAGAGCGCGATTCATTGCAACATCGTGTCATACTTTGAGAACCGTTTTAACATTGTTTTGGCCGACAGCAGCGAAGATGACGATGATTTCATTGGAAAGGTGAGTATGCGAATTTCTTATACACTTGCGCGTTTGACCGCATATTGTGGCTATATTCATGGAAATTGTTTTTAATGCACAGGTTCTTGTAACGAAAGTGATGTTTTGATGTTTTACTATATATCAATAATTCTTGCAACAATGTTATATTAATTTTTGAGGAGTTGATCAAAACAAACCAGGTTTTTGATATCACATGTTAACGAACATAACATATGTCTACCAATGCCGGCAACATAGCGCTGTAGCTGATTATGAGGCATACAACTAATAAATTTTTAAAAACAATCCCGAGCAAGAAGTTTTCTGGGTTCTCGCTAGACTATCATAGTTGGATCATGGACATGGTGGGACTTATTCATTGGGTTGGTGTTAAAGTCTTAAATTCGTAATGGTGGGCTAAAATTTTTATTATTTGAAAGTATAATGGAATTCATTTGATACTCTGGCATTGTGCGAGCACAACTACTGGTAAACCTAAGAAAAATATTCTGGATTCGTTTTAGTTTCGATGATAGTTATTAAATCAACAATTAAATTGATAAATATAGCAGCAGCCACAAAATTATGAAGTTACCCAAGTCAGCATATACTTTGTTTTGAGGGTGGTGACGCTCCCAAGTCCAACTTTAGCGGAAGTTGTTGCCTGTGTAATTTTGTTTGCTGCGGTGCATAATATTTTGAGCGCACGGTTATGCCGACTACCCCATATTTCCGCATTATGATTACTGAAGCAACTATATTTGGCTAAACCAGAAACTTTTGGTAAGAGCGTTTGTAAGTGAAATGAAATCTGCTGATGTCAGTTTCAACAATGAATTAAGGGAGAATTCGTCTCTGAACGAAACAGTGTTACTCGCGGATTTCTTAAACAATTGATATCGTATATTTGTTCTCACCGCCAAGTCCGGATTGAGCAACCATTGCATAAATGAACAACAGCAAAACATTGATTTCTTGAAAGCATCGGATGCTTAGCGTATTCTAAAATGGGCCGAAACCAGGATTGTCAAGATTGTCAACCTGCTACATTTATTTAAAATGATGACACTTCCAGCGCAGGACGTAGAATTATGGTTGCACCGATTTTTAGGTAAGGGCTCCCAGGAGAATGTAAACCACGCTTAAACTTCGATACCGTTCTTGACTACCAATCCACCTAGGTAAGGAGTTTGATTTTCGGACCTTCCGATTTGAGAAACAATAACGACGACAAATCGCGGAATATCATAAGTATCCAGTTTACAACCAAGATCTCGAGTTCTAACAATCTTTGGCATTTCAAAAATGCTCGTGTATCAACATCAATGAAGCCGCAAATGAGTTTGGAAATTAGAATTAATTCTGACCGTTCACGTCGCTGTGCTACAGTTTGGAGATTCAGATATTGCAACCTTTCTTAGTAGGACAAATTTTTAATGTCAGGAAGTAGTTTTGGTAGACGTCGCTTAACACCCTCGGCTTGTTGAATATCACTAGTGTGGACAATATATAGCGGTAACAAGCTCAACTAAATTTGGTCTTATGATGAATCAGTGAACTGACAATAGACGTATTCGCGCTAGGTTGCGAAAGGATCGACCAATACCATTAGTGATAGCATCAGCCTTTGAAGCTATTTCATTACAATGTATTGACAAGGACGGCATTGAGTTATTTGATACCGAGGTCAGACAAGTCGTCGAGATTTTCCAATTTATCACCAAAAAGAGTGTGCGAGTGGTTCATATTTTTAGGGCCAAATTTTAGACATAAACACTTGGAACTGTTGAAAAAGAGCAACCAAACCGATGCCCAGGATTCAAGTGTAGTTAGGTCATTCTGCATGGCAGACCAATAGATTAGAGATGTCTGGGTGTTTATTCTCCTGTATAACTTCATGTCATCAGCATATTGCAAGAGATTAGATGAGAGACCATAGTTAATGTCATCGACAAAGATGGTGAATAAAAGTAAATCAAGGATTGTTTGTGGAACATCGGAGTCAACACCAGTTGGCTTCGAGAAACATCTATCAACTCGAACACGAAGAGTGGGATCCGTCAGAAGCAATTTAATCCAGAGGAGCAAAATGCCTTGAAAGCCACACCTGGCTTTGCTAGGTTGAATAGAAGGGCGTCATGATAAACACGGCCAAAAGCAGATCGCAAATCAAACACGAGTAAGTCCACAGAGTCACCCACGTTCAGGGCTCGAGATACATATATGAACTAGATAAACGAGAAGCTGAAACACAGTACTCCTCTATAGCGGAACGCCATGCTGAGATTTATTTAATAAATTGTTGCTAAGCAAATAGGTTAACACGTCCTTGCATATACACATTTCCATAACCTTTGTGATTGAGTGGAGCGAGGCGAAGCCGAGCGAAGCGTTTTTATTTTCTGTCTGTGATCGAAAAAGTCGATGTCTGTTCATGCGTTCGTCGCGATGAATCTCCAGAACCACTGAGCCGATTTCAAAAAACTTTTTCTTTGTTTTATAGCTTAACATCTGTCCTGATATATGGGGTTTCAAAATTTTGCATAATGAATTAGCTATAAGCTAATTAGTTGCCTGTAATCAGCTAGTTAAGGCACTTTTGGTTATATCTCGCTAAATACTTGGAATAGAATCGTTTTGTTTTGACCAATATAGGGTTTTCGGGGTCAAAAAATGCAAATATCTTTTAGACTCATATGATCATTATCTTGCCAATTAATAAATTATGCAAATTGGATTAAGTTAGAATTAAGAATTAGAAAATTGTGCTCAATTTTTTAATAAATGGTAAAGTTTATGTTTCAACAGAACATTATAACAGTATCGCAGCTCGACAGCATTGCGAGGTTTGAAACATAAACAAACGTAATCCCGAAAGCACTCGCAGAGTGCATCACGAAAAAATAGTATTGCGACTATTGGCTAATTTAGCTACTTAGTTAGCTAAATGTTAATTACGCCTATAACCTATTAGGCCTGCTGACCAAACATTCGAAATTGGTATCATTGATGTGATTGATGGTGTAACGTTCTGCTTGCTTGCTCGAAATTAATGATCGATCGAATTTTCGACTTTGCATTGAGCAATAAAAAAGTGAAAGTCCAAGTAAAGTGGGTACGTTCATAATGGCAACCCCTCGCTTCGCTCAAAAATATATAGTTCCACTACGACTTGTAGTGTAAGTTAACAGTATCTGCCTGTATTTTACTGGGTCTCATTCTGATCCTCACATAAGAATTTGTTGGACAATGGCTTAGTTCCACTTACCTGGAACTGTAGAAGTTTGAAGTGACTGGTTGAGCAGTTTAATGTTTAATATGTAGTATCATTAGTTGATCGAATCAGTTACAGACGTTAGAGTATTTTATCTTCGCAGGAACTAGATGAATTCTTCAAACCGTTAAGAATTTTTACAGGCTTTAGCGGAATTAGGACAACATCAGTTAAAGGCGGAGATACTGAATGATAATTGAAGCTCGCTGGAGATGCGTGTCATACATTGATTTTAAAAATTCTACTAATACCTGAGCATCTTCTTGTGTTATACTGGTTAACGAGGCATCAGGCTCGCGCAATGGTCCGACGTTACGGAAGGAGTTATTTCTATAGCCAGTGTACGCAAAGACGTTGTCTTTTCTTTGAGGCATTTGCTTCAATTCAAAGAGACTCAAGGCTTCAATTCTAAATTGATTCAGCTACAATTTTATTGTTGGGGAAATTTAAAGTTCCGGCGATAAATTTTGCTTAAAATGCTGAAATTTCCAAATTCTCATGTGCTTTTACTGTGGTACAAGTATTTTGCGGCTTTGAAACAACGTTTTAGTATCGGGAATAGTGGTAATCGATGTTCTAAAATCATTTTACTACAGAAAACATAAAATTAAAGACATTAATAAATTTTGGATTTTGTTGAACATGGGTTTCGGACGGGGGGCTTTCACGACATGGGAGATTTGGAAAGGATGTTCCCTCACCGAGGATAGGCCAGTCATCACGCTTATATTTGCCATACATATCCAGTTAGTTTATTAAGCGTAGAGCTATAAGTTTTATGAGATTTGTACTAGTGAATTACGTGAACCAGTCGGTTAGTGTGACTACAACTTATTTGTATAAATTGCTTTCAGATGGCTATGCTTACTATGTACACAGTAATGTCTCAAGGTTTTTATGTCGAAGCAGCGTGGACTCGCCTATCGACAACTGAACAGTTTGAAATAATGGATATAATTACTTACTTGGATAACAAAGTTATTGAAAGAAGCAGCTTCAGCACTTCCGCGTCTCGTCAAGATGTAGCATCGACATTCAGAGAAGAGATTCTCGACAGCGGGTGGGATCAAATTTTGTATCGAACTATTGGTAGGCAGTTAAGTTAATTATGAATTTTTGGTATTCGTCATTGTATTGTTTTCATCTAACTTGTGGCTAAGCTAACTATCAATCAGTTATACTTATAATAATGAGGAATTTCTCGCGCTAAAGAACACGTATAGCAAAGGTGACTCAAAGCGCTTGTAACAAAAATGAATCAAGTTATTTTAGATCGATTAATCGATTTTAGAGGGATTTTTTCAGTAGAAACCACTTAGTTAACTTATGTGGATATGAAGATTAATGTCGGCATTTCTGACTGAAGTTTTCGCAATACTTATATGTACTTAATGATTTGAACTCCATTCTTTTAAAGCTGATACTGTTTCAGATCGTATTGTTTGGGCTTTAATTAGCGTGGGACTCTGTAACGGCATAATTGTGTTAACACATTTATTTTGCTCTTCACTACGTATATCTGTCTACGTTTACTATCAAGTTTAAAAACGTTTTTTACTTTTGTGGCAATGTTAGTGCGCATTAAACAACTGTATGGACTACTGTTATGTCTTTGTTGGCTTGGTAATAGCTTGTCATCGCCTTTCGCAATAGTCCAGTCGATATGTCGCTTTCAACCCATACATGTACCGAAAATGTAGATTCATTTTGAACCATTTTTGGCTAACAATTAATTTCAGTGTTAGTGAAAATATTTGAGTGGACGTCGTATCATAAAGAACGACTAGATTGCCGTCTACTTGCACAATTTGTTATACGGCATATCACTACCAACTCCAATTGATATCATTTTGATACATATAATATGGATGCGTATAACCGAATAATAATTGCCTGTCTTATTTAGGTGATTTTAAACCTAGTGATATTTTATCATTGCTAAAGTTTAAAATCACGCGGAAAAATCTAGTTGACATGACCAAGTGGAATCCCTTTAAATAAGTTTCGATGCTGCAAATTTTTTTTCGAAATAGTATCACTCATAATGTATTACTTGGTTGCTTGGTTTTTGTTTCCAACGTTTCGGTGCCAATTTCAAGTCTTTTACTACTGTAGTTTTTTTGGATCCCACTGGCTCCCACATTGCATGCCATGGAAATACTTGAGCTTGCTGGAGAGACGTACAGTATCGAGATAACCGAGTAATTTGATATCATAGTCGGGAAACCACTAAGAATACTTGAAACTTGTTACCAAACACTTGAAATCAACTTTTATTGGTTTTTATTGTTACCGCTGCCACTCAAAACGATAACGAACTTTTATGCAAAACCGGAAATTTGATATAAAATTTTGGCACCATAAAGAGTTATTGGTGTTTTTTTTAATTTGGGTGTACGCAAAAGAGGGCTTGATATTTAGGTTATCGAATACGTTTAAATCATATTGTATTATTGGGTTACTATGCAACAAATACGCAGAGGCAAATGTGTTTGACCAATATTGTTTCATAGATTTGGTTCTACTGAAAATGGCCTTAACGTCGTTCTTATTGTATTGAAGGTGTTACTGTGTTTATGATTTTTGAATGGTGCTTACAAAGCTCAGTTTTGAACTTTGAAATAGTCACTGAGCACAGACTAGCAGTAGCAGTACTCGCGCTGTTCCGTTTCCCCTCGATACGCAAGTTATATATTATTATGGGGTTTCTTCGTATGAGGGGTTATAATGTTATTTTTTCTATAATCTGATAATGTGGGTAGTCACCTTTCGTGGTGAATACTAAGAAATGGTCTTCTAAAAACGGAAAATATGATCTGAAAAAGCACGGAAAAGTGAAATTTGATGCCGAATAATATGTGACAACCCTGCCTATTTTGAAGCTCTCCTCAATTTTTCACACGCTTTTAGAGATGCTAGTTCGAAGTGGGTTCACGTAAATAAAAATATAGTAATAATTCTAATGGTAACCCGGTTGCGTCAAGACATTTTATTCTATATTAAATAGCTATAGTCGTGTATGATTTTGTTATAAGACCATCGACGTCTACGTGGGTGCAGCGACAGTAGTTTAAAGTGCAACAGCGAAAGCAATAATTGCTATTCATCGGAGGATTCTGCGTTGGATAATAGCGGCGCCGATAGTTGTAACAGCGATGATTCGGGAACGCCATGTCTTCCTTTACAAACCACTGGATCAAATGCTGCGACACCACAGATAGCTAACGCAGCCGACAGGACGAGTGCGTTGTCATATATTACGCCGCGTTTATGCAAAACAACTGTCAACTATCGAAGAGGCCCAGTGCAGTTTAACGACGAGATTTTGGATCGCAGTAGTGCGAGTCCGTTAAAACAATTTGTACAGACTCCCACGTTTCAGTGGAAAGTTAGTTTGATTAGTTTTGTTTACATTTTTAGTTTGTTCGTATATATACCTGGACTCTCCATTCGCTGAAAATTTTGCCAGTTGGCATGAACCAGGGCCCTTCGCGCTGAACCGGGTGTGCCCGATTTTGCCAAAAGAAAACCGGTTAAAATTGTGTCCGAAACACTGCCACAACGCTTTTGATGGAGAGAAAAAACGATTTTGAAGCTAATTTTGATCAATTTTTTTGTACTTTGGGCCGAGTGGAAACAAAAAATTTTCCCAGGGGCGATGAACCGGGGGAGCCTAAATTTTGCCAGCGGCATGAACCGGGGGCACCTTTTCTGACCCAGGGAGCACCGAAAAATGCCAGGCCCCCCCACCCACCAATTTGGAGAGCCCAGTATACACTGTATAAGCTAAATCATGCTTAACTGCTAACTTGCGGTACTTTATTGTGCGACTAGTTTGATGTGGTATTTTGTGTGGCTACGTTAGTGCTGAGTACTATCATTAGGTCGCACAAACATTTTAATTGTTGTGTACTATGCGTCCCAAGTTCACGTATATTATAACAAAATAAACTAATCGACTTTACGTGTATAACAGAGTATAGTAGTTGCGTTGAATTACATCAGTGCCCATGATACATTATTTATATTTATACGTTTATATATTATATTTATATACATAATACGCACGGTACGTCGTAGTCGACTTCTTTATTACACCGGAAATATGACTAATAAAACATTGCCTGCCCTACACTTGTTTTGGACCGCCGACTTATACACCATCTATTTTCATGAACTACACAGCTTGATACACCAAATTCGTTGGTGTCGGAACGACATCGGTTAATGCATACATGATTCAATGTATTTTTCAATTAACCACAATTGGTTAGGGCGTCATAGAGTGTTTGACAGAGACGAAAGTCAAACCTATGTACTAAAAATTTAAAGCTAAGCGTTTCCACCCTTGCCTTAAAAATTTGATGGTTGGGAATTTGTGGTCCAAGAGTATGGAATATAGAGTGGTTATAAATATCGTGGTTCAAGAACGCTTGTGGGTTTCTAAAATTATGGTGAGGCATATGGGTAGGGTAGATCATGTTTATGATCGAAAATGTCGGCTCTTGTTAATGCCAAATATATATTTTCCTGTTCAAATTTAACCATATTTGATGCCACTGGTATTTTTAGTTTTACTGCACCTTATTTTGGGTGGAATCAAACACATTGACACCAATTTCTCGTATGTACGTCACTGCTTTCTCGTATCTGCCTCTGACTTTCCAGTATTGTTGGAACGTTTGTAGGTATACACCAATTTTCCAGTTGAGCGGGTGGGGAGGGTAGTCGGAATCATGTATTGTGTCGGATCTCCAGTTTTGATGGGGATTATTGAACTGGTAGTTGCTGCCTAGCCAGCCGGTCGTATCTACAACCTCCACGAAATTTGGCGTCATTTTGATTTCTTCTCCTAGACATAATAAGGTCGAAAACATCCGTGATCTTGTAACTTAATTAAGTACTACTTGCCACTCGTGTTGCATACTTACTAATTGAAGTATGAGTGTAGTTAGTGAAACAGCGAAGCGAAGAATTTTTAATAGCCGTGAAAATGGTGAAATTTGACAATGTCCGTTACAGGGTTTTAGGGGTACACTCATAACTCAACTGGCTGTGCGGATTGGTTCGCGCGATAGCTCATTTGAAAGCTTGAAATCTGTATTTGTGCCCATTAGTTTAAGGTTAATCAGGCGTGAAACCCGACGCCAATATCATCCCCCGGAAAGCTTGGACAAATGAGCTCAAGTCGAGTTCCGGTGAGGTCCAAAAAATCATGCTACTTATTGTAACGTGAGAACCGGTGTAGCTATCTGAGTCAACTTGGGGTTCATTTTGTAGAGCAAATAGGGCTTTATAATAAAATATATACAGAGTGCCCACCACCGTGAAAAACGGCGAAAATGAAAAATGACAGGGAAAAGCTGGGAATTAAAATTGAATTGAAAATAAAAAGGCCAAAAACTGGAAAAATTGAGTCAATTTGGTAGAAAAACCGGGTAAACACCAATCTAATGAAACGTTTTGAACATTTCTGAAAAATTCAGTAATTCTACCTTTCCGCTGAATATTATGCCTGGGCTTATGAGCCGGGGGCTTGAGTTGGAGTCAATGGGACGGCTAGATTGAGTTGCCAGTGCCATGAAATGGAGGTCGCCCACGGTTCAACAGGGAGTATTCGCAATTTATAAATTGTTGAAGTTTAGTATTTTTCAAAGTAAACCTTTAATGCAGCTAATAAATCTTTCCACGATCGGTATCAAGAACTCCAGTAAAAGCTGTTTAAAAATTTTGCTAAGATTTTAAGGCCGCGACATCGCAGGTCTCGACCCGTTATTTTCAGGTGTGGCAATCCTTACCAAATTTTATATCAGGGCTTAGATCGATTGACACACTTTTTGGGGCTTTAACATTACTAGACCCATCACCGTAACGCCGCCATTTTTATTCCAGCTTGTCTTATTTTTGTTTACATCGAAGAGCCTAAATTTTTACATAATGTATTCCCTAGACATGTTGTTTCAACGGCTTCTCTATGATGGCTGAGAATGCTAACTACCATACTTGGTCTCTCCACGCTTCGCGAGAGCTAACATCCCGAAAAGTCCCACCAAAAGAACCCATACAGACTTGAAAAAGACACATGGATTCAGCAAGGCATTTTTGCACAATGACCGAAGGTAGTGAGTATCTATTTATATGCGCACTGATAAATTTTACCGTGTTTTTTATAAATTCCTGGAATGAGAGAATGAAGATGTTGCCATAGGGCAATTTCATGTGAGAGCCCATGCCAAGAAAGCACCTGTGTTAGCCCAAAAAACATTTAAAACATTTAGCCGATTTAATATAAATATAAAAACATAAATATGTCCGAAATGGGTAGTTTTGGAACCGGCTTGTCGAGCTGCGTCTAATTGCACCAAAATTATAGTTGTATATTCAAAATTGTCTAATTTCTCTGTGGGGGTGGCTAACATAAAACACGCAACAATTTTGTAATTTTTTCATGTCAACTGAAGGCGTTTTTACCGACAGAAATATTTTGACAGGACTAAAATCCAGGGGAACCGAAAAATGTTATTGTCTGCAAATCTAGAGACCCCAGCATGTTTTATTAGTGATATTATGAACGTGAATTTCCAAAAATGGCTTTTGTAATGGTCGTTGTATTTGTATATGGGCTGTGATATACTAGGTTTAGCTTAAAGGCTGTATATCTAACTGCAACGGCGGGGTTGATCTCATTTTGCAGAGCAGTTCATCCTCTATTTAACTGTAGATGATGTGCTGCTGTTTTTATTTGCGTTGCAGAGTTAGACCAATAAAACGGTTTCTCAATAGACCCATGGTATTCAAAATACACAAAGATGGCAATATCTCGGCAACCGCTTGACCTATATAGGGGCGTTTGGTCTCATTTTGTAGACCAAATCAGCCTTTATGAAGTTGAACATTGTGAATTACCAAATATATCTTCACAATTACTTAAACAAAATGGATTATATTCAGTGGCTTATACATAACATTCCGTGTAGATCTCTCTAAATTACATATTCAACACTCATAATTCATCATCTTGGTGATAAGACAAGCTACTAGTTTATTCTTACACGAGTACGAAAATAAATTGGCCGATATTTTGTTTGCTCGTAATAAAGTGTCATTTTATCGTTGGACTGTAAGAAGTATATTGTGACAATGAAGAGGTTGCAATGCCGTTGTCCTTTATATCTACGTATGACAATGGACCTGACGTGCGACTATTCCAGAATTTAACGAAATTTTTTTGTGTATTAGTATGGCGCGGCTTCTATTGCCTAGAATCACCGACTACTACGTATTTGTATCACATACATTTTTATTCGTTTTAAGATGAAGCTACGACATAAAACTGATGAACTTCTGAAAGCATATCTATTAATCGCGGATTGTCAAGCTCAGATTGAAGCTATGGAAACGAAAGATACTGAACAAACGGCCTTAATCGAATCGCTAGGTAAAACGTTTTTGGTTTTTGTCATGTCAATGGATCATATATGTGTGTAGGTATCATATATACGTATGTATAATGTATGTATCACATATGTATCTAGTTTCTTTCTTTCTTCTGTAGATTTAAAATTATTATCGGGCGTAGATATGGCTACCTTCCTTACTAATGTGAGTGGATGTACAGTTTGTCGCAATAAAACATTGATACGTTCGGGTTTTGATCGTAGCCATCTATATGTCATTTAAGCGTATCGACAGTCTCAACAATAGTCCTCGCTAATAACAAGGTCTGTTTATTGTAGAATGATTGACAAAATTATATGTAAGATGGGTTCACACGTCAAACTTTTTGAGCTCAAAATGTGGTAGAAATTTGAAATATTTTTTACATTTTTGGTAAATTTAAACTTGTGAACACTGTTCAAACTTTTCTAACAGATTTTGTTAGCCTATCAAGCCAAAGGAATTTTGATCTAAAATTTTGAAGCAGGATTGTTTTCCTTATTTTTCCATAACAACATTACATTAAAAATTTTCGTTCAAATTTTGAGCTGAAAGTTTTGCGTGTAAACACAACTTAACTAGCACCTCGAACAGGAACGTAACGAATGTGGCTAGACAATAATGTGTACGCAGTGACGCGGGCAACATTCAGTTTAACAAAGTTTGGGCGCGGATACATAGTAAAAACACTTTGATCGTACTTGTTGAGTATGAACATCCGTATAGGTGCAAATTCGATCGACAAAATCGAGCAAGCGAGTTTAAGCTTCGGCAGCTTTCTCTCACAGTGCCATTGCGACTATAATAAAGAGTATTGTATTAAGGGTGAAATAATTTTCAGTGTATGTCAAAACTTCTTGACACACTACTTCTCCGGTAGTCAGACTATTATTAGGCGCTCAGAGTTGTTATGTAATTTAAAATTTATTATTATTTCACTTCTCTACACACTATGTAAGTCAAAACTGCCTCCAACTTAAAAATGTTTTACATTATCGGACAAAAATTTTCTGTCTGTTAGTTGAAAATAGGCTTTTGTCTTAGTCGATCTGGACCCGATCGCGATCCGTTTATCGCCGAAACATTTCGATAGGTATTCATCACAACATACTATGCGCATAAACTGTCTTTATCTGCCACAGAAACCCTGAAAAGCGGCAGTTGACCTATCGTTTTGCATACCATTAATTGATAACTGCCAAAACTTCAATATTTTATTGTATTAAAATTGAAAATTTTTCACTACTTGCAGCGTCCGATATGGGTAACCTAATTCAAATTTGTAAATTTATAATAGTCAAATCTATCTATCCTTCATATAAAATATATAAGAAACCCACTTTGATGTATTTAAAATGTATGTTTTTTCTAATTTTTATAATTATAGGCTGAAAATGGTTACTGTGACAAAGAGTTTTTAGCAAAGCTAACCTGGATGCTTCTTCATTCTGATTAATTTTTATGGTTTATAACAATATTCACCATAAAGATCCTCCATCAACTACTGATCAGATGTTTAGCTAGCATCGGTTTTGTGAGATTTCGGACTATAAATTATTGGAATTGCATAAATAATATTTAGGCTCACAATTGTAAATACCTTGTACAGTTATGTACAATGACATAATAAGGTGGTTCAGTAATTACAACCTTTTAATGCGAACTCTCGAAAAAGAGGTGTTTCGCATTTGCAATTACACTACAACATGTGAAGTGAAAGATAACAATATGTAATACGATTCAGTCGCACAAAAATTCTGTTTTACATAATATTAAAAGTGGTAAAATGTTTGAAGCGTTTTAGTGATACAACAAAAATTTCAGTCAACAGATTCATTTTTGATTTTAATCGTTAGCTAAGAGAGCAAAAATTGGATCATTTTTAGTTTTTTTTCGGTCTGTCGCGTGCCTAATTTTTCCCGACTTTTATCTAAGTATATAATTCTGGTCTCTCCATAGACGGATGGATCCCCAGAATTTCGGTGGCTCCCCGTGTATACCTCCAGGTAAACTTTTGGTTTACCCCAGGTCAACCTCCCGGCAACCTCAGGTATTTTCAGGACACCACAAAAATGATTGTCCTAACAAGAAACGGTTATAAAAACTCAATATTACTGCTTGTTTCGACTTTTTATGACAAAATTCTTAGTAAAACGAAGTGCGTCCTGCACAGATAAGCATTTTTAGTGTTTACATAACAAATAATGCAACAAAAACAACGATAAAATGTTTGTAATGCTTGAAAAGCACGAAAAACGCATTTACAAAACCGCGTTTGATTTGTGGTGTGGTTCCCTCCCTCCGGTATTTCCAGTTCACCCCAGGTACTAGGTGGCGGGGCCGTTCAAAGCCCTCACGTTAACTTTTGGTTCTTTGGAGAAGCCAATAATTATATTTACAAAAAAATTTCTTCTTTATGCAAACATAAAGTTGTCCTTTCTACATGCATTTGTTATTTATACTGGCCTGTCCACAGTGGGGGGAACCATACTTTCTAAATCCTCCATGCTCTTGAGATTTTCCCCCATGTCCGTACCACCTCCCCCACTCGGCCGAAATTCCCCATGTTCAACTAATTGTAAAAATTTTTGTCTGAAAATTTATGGTTTTTCTTTGCAAATGGTTTTTTAAACATGAAGTACTACTATTTATAATGGTAAAATATCGTTTTTAGCTTGTAAATACATTCACGATAGTAAAAATGCATGACAATTTGGAAATATTTAGTATCTTTAACAAATTTATCCTCTCACTTTTAATTTTTCCACGTGAACGAACATGAGGGCCCCCGAAGTTCCCTCCCACACTTTTCGGAAGGCTGTGGACAGGCCAGTTTATATAATAATAACATATTCCCTTTTTTAAATAAAATTCTGCGCGTCCCATCCACAGTTCGTTATATATAATGCGCAGTGAAATTTTTTTGGATTTTGATAGTTTTTAGCAGTTAGTAGACTCAAGATTTTTGGTTATTTCTATTTAGAAAAAAATTTGAAGTCGACAACATATCTACTTGAAATGTCAGAATCGAGTCTAGCAACGCTTCAGAGATTTAAAAGTCCCGGAAAGCAAAGACTTGAGAATAGTTTGAAGAGGTAAGATATGGACGCTGTTCCACGAAAGATATATAATGCGAAGTGAAGCTAATGTAATTTTGACAGTTTTTAGCAGTTGGCAGACTCAAGATTATTGGTTATTTCTATTTAGAAGAAAACTTGAACTCGACAACATATCCTCTTGAAATGTCAGAAACGAGCCTAGCAGAGCTTCTGGGATTTAACCCTTTAAGGTCCGGGGGGTCTCTGGGACCCCTAGTGCAATTTTTCCGCCATAATATTATACCGGGTAACGATAGAAAGGTCAAATTTTGAGAGAATTCAGATATGGGCGTTCCCAACAATCATGCGCTTCAGCAGTTAGAACTTGTTACTACTTTCGGATAAATGGCCGGAAAGTTCTACAGACTCTCCTTCTCAGTCTTGGAAGGAGTAGCAATATAATCTACAATAATCTGCTGAAAATTATAAATTTCTTTAGTCTTCGCAGGACTGTGGGGGGGGGGGGTCCTTCGGACCCGTGACAGTCTTCGCCCTACCCTGTAGATCGGGTTGGTATTGAAAATCAAATTTCGAGAGAATTTGGAGGACGATATACTTGACACGCTTTCCTCTACGCAGTATCCTCGTGTCACTCCTGTTACTGGAATGTAGTAAGCGAACTTGACGTAAATATACAGATTTTTTCTTTTTTTAATATTATTCTATATAATATACGTCACATAATCATAATGTCTTTGCAACAGGCCATAGATATTGTATTGAATGATTATGATTTTGACTATAACCAAGGTACTAATTTGAACGATGCATCTGACAACGAAGTTGACCGATGCATCTAACGACAAGACAACGACCCATATAACCTGAGTCAGACAACGAAGTTGACCCTCCGCCAGCTACAGGTTACGAAGTAGATGAAGTAGAATCTGACAGCGAAGAGTAAACTGGTGCAGACGACATAGAGGAAGAATACCACAGCAAATCAACCGGAGTTACATGGTCAAAACGACCACCCTCTCAAAGAGGTCAGGCTTCTGCCGAAAACATTTTGAGAGAGAAACCAGGACCTACTTCACTTGTACCTGAAGTCTTCGAGTCGCACAGAAAAGCTTTCCTCCAATTATGATCGAGATCGTACTTGTTTATGCGAATCAGAAGTTTCAGCAATACTGCATAGATCATCCAAATTGTTCATACGTTAGAAGGTTCGGGAGCAGTCGTACATTTTTGCGGACATTTATTGGGTTTGTGGTTATTCACGCAATGTCCAAATTAGCAAAGTGCAATCTGTTCCGCCTCTGGGAAACGACCTTGGTACCGCATTTCAGGGCTTACATGTCTCGTGACAAATTCAAGCTTCTTTATCGATTCATTCGCGTTGATTACGCTGATACAAGACAGGCCCGACGCCAAGCAGATAAATTTGCCCCAATTCGTGAACTTTTTGAAATATTTGTTGATCGATGCCCTCGCTAATATTTGCTTGGCGAGTGCATCACTGTTGATGAACAACTTGTTAAATTTCATGGCAGCTGCTCCTTCCGGCAGTTCATGCTCAAAAACCTGGCATATTTGGTCTAAAATTGTGGATTGCTGCCGATGAGAATACACATTTTTGTTACAACATACAGCCATATCTGGGGCAGCATGACAGACCAGCTATTCATGGATTGGGCTATCGTGTGGTTCATGATTTGGTTGAACCCTTGTTTGGTTCTGGTCGGAATGTAACTACTGACCGTTATCTCACAAGCGTGGAGCTTGCAAAATTCCTACTAACTAAGAACATGACAGTTGGAACTTTGATGGCGAATTAGATGGATCTGCCCACGCCGCTGCTTCCCGATGTAGCGAGGCGCGAAAAGCGTGTAGTGCCATCAACAATGTAGGCTTTTATAGACAAGCTTCAGGTGGCGCCATGTAGCAACACAGTTCTTCTTCTGTCCAGCTTTCATCATTCTACAATTCAAGAAAATGAAAAACCATACTCAGCCCTTTATTACAAAGGCACTAAAGCAGGTGTTGATTCTCTTGACCAAAAAGTTGGCACTATACATGCTGTCGTCGAACACGCCGCTGGCCAGTAACAATGTTTTCAGTAGTAGGAAAAAGGCGGGTTCTGGCGCAGATGATTAATGACCTGTCAGGGGAAATATTGACCCCGGGTCACGTGACCTGTCAAAAATGATTAATTACCTGTCAAAAATGATTAATTACCTGTCAAATATGATTAATGACCTTTATATAATAAATACATATACATATATACGTAATATATGCTCCCCTCCGCCCACGCATTATATAATATATATATATACATATATACGTAATACATATAATATTGAGCCCCACCATCCACTATACAATATAGCACTGATGACTCATCACTTTGGAATGTTCTAGAAGCTTCTATTGGCACAATTCCAATAATTCAACCAATCAGCGTCAACAGAGAATACATGAAAAGGGTATAAAAGCTGTGTAATTTAAATTTTCAATCAGTTTGCAATGGCGTTTGTTTCTGAAATGCTCGGTTTTGTGCTTACGCTGCTCTCTAAACCGCTTCGCGGTTTTTTGGAGAGCTATCAAATTACTTCACGTCGTAATGTGGTGGACCCTGCTGTATTCCTCAATCACAGCAGGCGACAGTTGGAGAATGCGATCAAGGAGCGTTTGTCGACATGGAACGGTCTCAAGGCATACGTTGGGATGAAGGTTACGTTCGAGAAGGATATGGATTCTGATACGACAATCAGCGCAACCTTCTCTGGCAAATTACAGCGTATTCTCAATTTTTCAACCGTCAATCAACATACATCAATAATTTTCGACGATATTTTAAAGAACATTGACACTTTTGTTCAACGTGGATCTGGCTGGATTGTCAAACAAGTGGAACACCTTGATTTCCACTTGGCTCGATACGTTGGATTACGAGGGGCCACATACAAGCCTCTGCCAAAAACAATTCAATCTAAAAAGGCTGTCGTCAATGTTCAAAATACAGACAACAAATGTTTCCAATGGGCAATATTGTCTGCCATTTTCCCTACGGATAAAGATCCTCAACGACAATCCAAATATGAACCTTATGTCGATAATCTAAAATTCGACGGTATCAACTTCCCGGTTCAAGTCAGTGACATCAGCAAGTTTGAGAAGCTTAATAACATTGGTGTCAGCGTGATATCGTGCGACGATGGCAAACTAGTTCCTCTACGTATATATGAGGGATCGTATGAGCGAGTGGTTAATCTACTTCTATACAAAGGACATTATTGTTGGATCAAAGACATTGACAGGCTTCTACATACACAAAGATTAAAGAAGGGGAAGCTGTATTTTTGTCAGCGGTGTCTACTTCCTCAATATTCCCAAGCAAAGTTGGATCTCCATACGGAAATGTGTAAAAACTATGAATATACCCGAATAACATTCCCCAAAGACGACATTCTACAATTCCGAAACAACCATAAAATGCTTCGAGCTCCGTACACCATCTACGCTGATTTTGAAACGCTTCTTCTCCCAATCGTTTCTTGTCAACCATGTCCATCAACTTCATACACCGAAGCTTATCAAAAACATCAAGTGTGTGGCTATGGAATGATTGACATTTTTCAGTGCTGTGGAGAGGATACAAAAGAAATGGGGAAACCCGTGGTATATCGCGGCAAAGACTGTGTCAAAAACTTTTTACTCAATGTAATTGAATTGGGTAACAAGTACCAAGAGCGTGTCAATAACCCATATCGCTACAAATGACAAAAGACGACTGGTATCAATACCATTAACTAAAGACTGTTTCATTTGTGGTAAACAACTGCTGTACGATGTGTCAGAGACCACTGTCATCTTTGTGGCGTTCGCGGTGCAGTTACAATGAATGCAACATTAGCTACAAGATAAACCGGGATGTCAATATATTTTTCCACATAAACTTGCGAAAGTATGATGTCATCTATATGCAAGAGATTGTAAATTAACCATCAACCAAAATGTAGCTCGAAGCTTTTGTTTGTGTGTTTGGTGTTGTGGTATATTCGTTGTTTTTACACATTTCTGTATGGAGACTCAGCTTTGCTTGAGAATATTGAGGGAGTAGACATCGTTGACAAAAAAATAGCTTGTTTTTTTCCTCTTTGTGTATGTAGTAACCTGATCTAATCCATTGATCCAGTAATAATGTCCTTTGTATAGAAGTAGATTAACCACTCGTTCATAGGTCCCTCGTATATACGAAGAGGAACTAATTTGCCATCGTCGCACGATATCACGCTGACACCAATATTATTAAGCTTCTCAAACTTGCTGATGCGTTGACTTGAACCGGGAAGTTATACCGTCTAATTTTAGATTATCGACATATCTTCGTATTTGGATTGCCGTTGAGGATTTTTATTCGTAGTGAAGAGGGCAGATAATTTGCCCATTGGAAGCATTTGTTGTCTCTATTTTCGAACATTGAGACAGCCTTTTTAGATTGAATTGTTTTTGGTAGAGGCTTGTATGTGGCCCCTCGTAATCCAACGTATCGAGCCAAGTGGAGGTCAAGGTGTTCCACTTGTTTGACAATCCAGCCAGATCCACGTTGAACAAAAGTGTCAATGTTCTTTAAAAGATCATCGAAAATATTGATGTATGTTGATTGACGGTTGAAAAATTGAGAATCCGCTGTTTTGCCAGAGAAGGTTGCACTGATTGTCGTATCTGGATCCATATCCTTCTGAAAGTAACCTTCATCCCAACGTATGCCTTGAGACCGTTCCATGTCAATAAACGCTCCTTGATCGCATTTTCCAACTGGCGCCTGCTGTGATTGAGGAATACAGCAGGGTCCACCACGCTGCGACGTGACGTAACTCCATAGCTTTCCAAAAAACCGCGAAGCGGTTTAGAGAGCAGTGTAAGCACAAAACCAAGAATTTCCGAAATGAAAGCCATTGCAAACTGATTTAAAATTTAAATTAGACAGCTTTTATACCCTTTTCATGTATCCTCTGTTGACGCTGATTTGGTTGAATTATTGGAATTGTGCCAATAGAAGCTTCTAGAACATTCCAAAGTGATGAGTCATTAATGCTATAATGAATGTGCGTGGAGGGGAAGGGGGCCAAATTATATGTATTATGATATATTTATTTATATATTTAGATTGGGATATTTCGTATATATTTATATATTATATATTATATAATGCGTGGGCGGAGGGGAGCATATATTACGTATATATGTATATGTATATTATTATATAAAGGTCATTAATCATATTTTACAGGTAATTAATCATTTTTGACAGGTAATTAATCATTTTTGACAGGTCACGTGACCCGGGGTCAATATTTCCCCTGACAGGTCATTAATCATCTGCGCCAGAACCCGCCTTTTTCCTCACTACTGAAAACATTGTTACTGGCCAGCGGCGTGTTCGACGACAGCATGTATAGTGCCAACTTTTTGGTCAAGAGAATCAACACCTGCTTTAGTGCCTTTGTAATAAAGGGCTGAGTATGGTTTTTCATTTTCTTGAATTGTATAATTATGAAAGCTGGACAGAAGAAGAACTGTGTTGCTACATGGCGCCACCTGAAGCTTGTCTATAAAAGCCTACATTGTTGATGGCACTACACGCTTTTCGCGCCTCGCTACATCGGGAAGCAGCGGCGTGGGCAGATCCATCTAATTCGCCATCAAAGTTCCAACTGTCATGTTCTTAGTTAGTAGGAATTTTGCAAGCTCCACGCTTGTGAGATAACGGTCAGTAGTTACATTCTGACCAGAACCAAACAAGGGTTCAACCAAATCATGAACCACACGATAGCCCAATCCATGAATAGCTGGTCTGTCATGCTGCGCCAGATATGGCTGTATGTTGTAACAAAAATGTGTATTCTCATCGGCAGCAATCCACAATTTTAGACCAAATATGCTAGGTTTTTGAGCACTGACTGCCGGAAGGAGCAGCTGCCATGAAATTTAACAAGTTGTTCATCAACAGTGATGCACTCGCCAAGCAAATATTAGCGAGGGCATCGATCAACAAATATTTCAAAAGTTCACGAATTGGGGTAATTTATCTGCTTGGCGTCGGCCTGTCTTGTATCAGCGTAATCAACGCGAATGAATCGATAAAGAAGCTTGAATTTGTCACGAGACATGTAAGCCCTGAAATGCGGTACCAAGGTCGTTTCCCAGAGGCGGAACAGATTGCACTTTGCTAATTTGGACATTGCGTGAATAACCACAAACCCAATAAATGTCCGCAAAAATGTACGACTGCTCCCGAACCTTCTAACGTATGAACAATTTGGATGATCTATGCAGTATTGCTGAAACTTCTGATTCGCATAAACAAGTACGATCTCGATCATAATTGGAGGAAAGCTTTTCTGTGCGACTCGAAGACTTCAGGTACAAGTGAAGTAGGTCCTGGTTTCTCTCTCAAAATGTTTTCGGCAGAAGCCTGACCTCTTTGAGAAGGTGGTCGTTTTGACCATGTAACTCCGGTTTATTGGCTGTGGTATTCTTCCTTTATGTCGTCTGCACCAGTTTACTCTTCACGATCATGATGTTCACACAGTAGG